>JAHZNF010002336.1:0-16604 GCA_027744215.1 Troglopedetes dispersus
CCAAGATTTCTGCTTAAACTTATAAAATTAGTATCATCTTACATGTCGCTTCAAGCTGAAATAATTGCCCAAAGTTTTCCCACATTTTCTACACTTTTTCTCTTCTTTTCTCCAGTTTGGAATTTTTGTGAAACTCTTCTTCTCGGAAGTTATTGACTTGAACTGACGAGAATCTTTTTTGGGTCGACCTCTTCTAAAATTCTTGATCTTCCTCTTACCTTCCTGTTTACCCGTGACACCATCAACTTCCGGGCTTGTGGGGTGTTGTCTGCGGTCATTTCTCATAACAAGGTGGTCGCACCGTTCCAAAATCACCTCGCAGCCACGAATTCTGTGCAGCAACAATAAGTCTTCTGTACTTAGTATAGGCTTCTTGGGGATGGTCATATCTGGTTTCAGGAATTTATAACTTCCCCGTTTCTGATGAACCCTGAGACACTGAAGGTTTTTTTAAAAGAAATGCACATCTTTTAGCAATCTGTTTCGGAACTAATTCGGAAGTGTGAATATTGTGATTAATTTATATTTTACATGGGCGTAGACAGAAGCCCGATACTTAAATTGAGCATCACAGATGATGCATTGAAACGGTCTGGCGTCGGAATGAAAGGCTTCCTTTAAAAAACACAATGAAATTATAGTATCCACTTTTTAAAAAGAAGAGAAACGTAGTAATACTTTGTCCATTTTGTAAACTGGAATTCAATTGTCATTTTGCTCGTACGTGTCGATTTACGTATTCAGGTCTAGAAAATCCACGAGAACACACGGAACACTTGAATGATCCCTTTGTCGAATGGTGAAGGAGCTGAAAAAGAGTAGATTGGAAACATGGTAAATGGAAAATTACCTTTTTAAACCCCAGAACGTAAATGTTAATTTTTTTTCACTATTTTTGTATTCTTACATGCTTCTTAAAGTTATGTTTCCACCACAACTCTTTCCCACAGTGTGGACACTTAAAGGGTCCCTTTTCGGAAGATCTTGGTCTTGTGGTGGTGAGCTTTTCATTCCGTGCTTTCTTTTTGTTGCGAAGTTCCGTAATTTCTTTGTGAACTGCCTTCCGTTGGCGTGTCTTGCTATCTGAATTAGGTTTCCTTTCCTGGCGGCGGCGTGTTTTATTTGTTGAATTATGTTCCACTTGCTTATCATCGATATTCACGCTAATGGCAAGAGAATCTTCAATTCTGCCTAATTGCACAGGTGAAGCACACTTTTCTTTAGGACATTCACACGTGCTGCGAACCTCACCACTTTCTGCTTGACTGGTGTCCATCTTGTCAGGAGCACCTCCACCAGAGTTTGATGGACCATCCTCGGATAATACTATGACTTCCACAGAAATTGGCGCTTTGGGATGACTTCGAATGTAGTGGTGATGGACGAGTTCCACCTTTTCGAAAACTTCGGGGCAATGTGAACATCTGAATCTGAACTCTGAACTGGGATCCCGATTAGCTGAAGTGATATTATTGGACTCATGAGGCATATCAGTGGAACTCTTCTGACTCGTGTTATCATGGTCAAAATTAGGCGACTTAATAGTGGTGTCGACTAGAATTGTGGATACTGTCGATAAGCTTGTATCGGGCACCCCTGAACTCTCCTCGTCCGTGTCCATACGACATCCCCAAATTGGAACGATATTGAAGCCGTCATCTTCAGAAATGGTATTATCAATGGATGGAGGTGATTGTGGTGATAAGCGGATTAATTCTGAAGAAGAAGACGGTGGTGGTGCGTTAGTAACCTTAGGTTCACTTAGGTTATCATGATTTTCTGTTTCTGGATTGGGAAGTCGAGCTACTTTTACGAAGCACTTTCGGGGATCTTTAGGTGGAGTATCCTTCTTGCGTATCTTCTGGTGGAGTATCTTGCGTGAGTATCTTCTACAGAGGATATCCCTGCATTGCAGAACCTGTCCATTCTGGTCACGTTTGATAACCTGCACGAGAAAGCATCATAATTACGTTTATGCCATTAAGATATCCATGTCATGTAAAAGTAGTTGCATAATTTACATGATGAGTTAAGGATGCAAGATTCCGAAAGCAAGTATTGCACTTGGAACAACGATATGGCTTTTCCCCAGTATGCACTCGTATCTGCAAGAAGCAAAAAGAATGGGCACAATTTTCCACAAATTTTAAAAATGATAATTTCATTGAGAACAATGAAAGTGACCCACGTGGTTGGCCAGGCTGTTTGAATAAGATAAGCGCTTGTTGCAAGTTGAGCATTTGAATGGCTTTTCCTGTGTGTGCACTCGCATGTGGATTTTTAAATGTTGTCTTCTAATTGTCTTCTTGCACACAGGACAACTGACGTGAGTATTGGAGGAGATGGCTGCAGACTTGGCGCGCCTATTGACTCCTCTCCACTTTTCGCGTGTGTGAAGTCGCACCTGAATAAAATGAAGGAGAAAATACATCATGTATGAATTCTTTTGTGTTGGGTTGATTCTGATAAAGGTGAGTTTTTTTTAGCTTACATGAATCTCCAGTGATTTCTTGTTGGAGAATCCTTTCTGACAGATGTCACACGAGAAGCGGATTTTTTTCTCAGCTTTCCGCCTCGGAGGATGATTCACGTCGTCATCATCATCACTGTCTTCAATGAAGTGTGCAGAGAAGTCCAGTGATGAACCTCGTGCTTTCCTTGGTGTCACTTTGGTGTCATTTAGCTGTCCAGTATCTTCCATTTTATGGATGGAGCAACAATTTTCTCTGCTGAAGAGTAATGTAAGTACATTGCGAATTGTATATTGTATTTGTCCCATATCACTAATTGTAACTTTTAGGTCTACATAATATTTTACCTGTGACAAGCTCAGCCTTGGTGTCACTTTGGTGTCATTTAGCTGTCCAGTATCTTCCATTTTATGGATGGAGCAACAATTTTCTCTGCTGCTGGAGAATATTTACTACCTACTAAATTCCACTTCTACACTGTTTTACTGTTCAACAGATAAATAGGAATCCTTTACTGTAATAAAGATTATCTGACTCAATAGAGGAGTGAATTGTCACTATCTATCACTGTATTACCCACGTGTGTTCAACTAATGTATAAAGAAATGTAATGACATAACTGTATAGGTCAGCTTTGTGTAGCCTAACCTAAACTATAAAAATGACACACATATAGATCACTTCGCATCTTGTACATATCTACTTACGAACATTGTTGTGAAAATAAAAATATTTACTAATGCATCAGGACATGGAGATATATTCTAGATACAATACCAAACACCACGCTCCATTACTCCACACAACGATAATAATTTCTCAGGCTCTAGGAGTTCTATGGTGATGGTGATGAACAAAGAAAAAGCATTGTTGATGTTCGTCGTACATAAATAATATAGGTTACATGTTGCATCCATGATCCGATGCACACAAAAAATATCTTCACATTATTACCTAGACTGCCTTATACACCAACCATGATGATGATAATGACACAAGAAGGAGTCCTAAAAATGTGAAAGTTCTCGGGAAAGGTCCATGAAAAATGTGTTCAAGGACCTTTCTGTGCATCCAAGGCGGGCTTCTTTCTTACTGAAACAATGTATATTATACATGTATGCATATCCTGGTGCAATATTTGTTCCTCATACTCATCTTCTTACTAGAAGTTATTTCATGTATTTTGTAAAAAAGTATAATCGTATTCAATACTTCCCACATTAAGAAATGTGGGAAGGCACCCTTCCTGCATAAAGGGGATAATATAGTTGGCAAGGGTCTTTGCCGATGTCGGTAACTTTTTTTTTTAAGAAAAAATTTTTCATGCTCCTTCCCCTGTCTTCAGCTTTCAAAAGAAATAATATGATTTTGGTGTATACTGAATCCATGTGAAGAGTAATGTAAGTACATTGCGAATTGTATATTGTATTTGTCCCATATCACTAATTGTAACTTTTAGGTCTACATAATATTTTACCTGTGACAAGCTCAGATGGATTTTGTATCACATCGCCCCCAGAATTATCTAATCCCCAATGAAATATGTAGGTTAGGTGTAAAAATGAGTATTGTATTTCATATTTATTGTGCTTTACATATGAGGAAGTTGCCGGCGTCGTATTTTTGTTTTAGTTTTGATGCTTAAATCCGAATGCATATTATCAAGGAAGTTTTTTTACACAATGCGTCTCAATCCGACCCTTTTTTAAAAAAAGGCAAATTTACCAAAAAAAAAGTATTTTAAAAAATCCGTTTCTCCAGGAAGTCCATTAATTGTACGAACGAACCATGCCTAAATCAATTATCTTTTTAAAACACTTCCCCTGTCTTCAGCTTTGAAAAGAAATAATATGATTGTGGTGTATACTGAATCCATGTGAAGAGTAATGTAAGTACATTGCGAATTGTGTATTGTATTTGTCCCATATCACTAATTGTAACTTTTAGGTCTACATAATATTTTACCTGTGACAAGCTCAGATGGACTTTGTATCAAATCGCCCCCAGAATTATCTAATCACCAATGAAATATGTAGGTATGCATAAAAATGAGTATTGTATTTCATATTTATTGTGCTTTACATATGAGGAAGCTTCCGGCGTCGTATTTCTGTTTTAGTTTTGATGCTTAAATCCGAATGCATATTATCAAGGAAGTTTTTTGCACAATGCGTCTCAATCCGACCTTTTTTTTAAAAAAAAGGCAAATTTACTCAGAAAAGGGTATTTTAAAAAATCCGTTTCTCCAGGAAGTCCATTAATTGTACGAACGAACCATGCCTAAATCAATTATCTTTTTAAAAAATCGAGCATGTAATACTAATGCTTCCAGAGAGTACTGTGATAACGATTATACACGATTATCAATTCATTTGCTGGAGTTTAATCTCCTCTCCATAAATTATAAAAAAAATTCAGCATGTTAACAAGCATAAAGCCGATGATATTCAATCGTGAACATCAAATTTCAAAGGAATATTGAAGCGTTGCATGTCAAGGGAAAACGGGAAGTGTTGCACATCTCATATGTGTATGTGCTATCCATATTCCTGTGAAACAAGGAAAAAAAAACAGGCAGTTTTCTACAGTTACTGCAATACATACATATCTAGAGCTTCCCCTTAAAATATTTTTTGCTCTTCGCTGCTCCATATATGTATACATACGTGAAGGGGGAAACTAGCTAGCTACAAAAATTCATATGCCACTTCATCATTAGAACATCCACCCCGAAAAAAAATTAGGGGACCAAAAATCAGAACAAAGGAAGCAGCCCCTTCCTTTCCAGCTGAATCGTATTCATTTTCATCTGTGTAAGTGCCTTTTACACAAGAATAGGTTGCATTTTTTTCCTTTTTTCCACAAAGAAAAAATAACTGGTACAAAAAAAAGGATCTCCAGGGACGGTTTTGCATGTGGTGCAAAAAAAAAGAGACACAATAAAACACACAACCATTTAATATGGGTGCAGTAGTACAGAAGGACTTTATAAAATTTTCGGGCTTTTCCATTCCGCCGTTTTGTTCAGAGGTGATGGGAGCAAAACGGTCCTTTTCACAGAAAATATCACCCTGATCCGCCGTAAGCCAGTATTATCTATGATAATAGACCTTACCCGGATTTTTCTGTTTGGTAATAATGAAACATGACATAAAACTGAATGATCAACAGAGACTAGCTTGTTTGGTGGATATACATATATTTTTTGGCTCGTGCCATGCCAGATAACCGTCTCTGTAAATAAATCTGAATATCATGAATTTGAATGGTGAAGCATAAATGTATTTATTTCCCCTGATTTTTTTTTCTCGTGCGCATTATTTTGTTGTGAGCAAAACAAAGGAGATATTTTTTTGTATTCTAAATTCATTTCAAAATAGAAATATATTATTATTATTACTTGACTAGAAAAGGAGCTGGTGTAAATCCCTTCAATGAATTTGAATGGTGGAGCATAAATGTATTTATTTCCCCTGATTTTTTTTCTCGTGCGCATTATTTTGTTGTGAGCAAAACAAAGGAGATATTTTTTTTTGTATTCTAAATTCATTTCAAAATAGAAATATATTATTATTATTATTACTTGACTAGAAAAGGAGCTGGTGTAAATCCCTTCATGGACATGCAACCAACCAAAAAAAAGAACCTGTCTGGAGCTCTTCCTCTCTTTTACAAGTCTTCCCTAATAACAATTACCAAAGCAGCTGCAATGCAACAAAAATGAGTGTCTTTCTGTATTATAATGAGTTTCGGACCGTTTTTTGGGCAGATTTTTACAACAATTACACAGCATTTTACGGAAAAAGCTTTCCTAGGCTTTAAGTCACCACTCAGAAGAGGAAGTCAACACGTTCACAAAACTGTATGTACAAGCATGTTCAAAAAAAGAGGTTTTGATGAGGTGTGCGGAATGAATGACATGCATAGTTTGGTGGATGGATGCGCGATTGGTCATGCAAAATGAGGAAAAATATCTCAGAGCAATTGATTGAGCAAAAATGTTAAATACTATTTAGTAGTGGTGAAGCCTAATTGCGTTCAGACAATAAACCAATAATGGTATGGTGTATGACTTTGTTGTGAACAATAATGAAAATGAGCATGCATGTGCATCCTGTCCATGTAATGATTTTAAAAATTTTGGTTCATAATATTGTTGATTCCTTAGCCAAAAAAATACTGCGATGATATAACCTGCTACAGTTTGATTTTAACCGAAGAATCCAAACAAAATTTATGGAGATATGGAGATATTTATGAATTTATGACTGACTATGTGTTTGTTTTCATCGGAAATGCGGCAAGAGCAAATGCTTTTACGGGAATGTCTTTAAACATGAAAAATATGATCATAAAGTCATCACCAAATGGTAATCACATACAAAAACTTTTTTCCCCTTTTGGAATCTTATTTCACTTTTTCCTCCGAGAGCAAATCAAGGGAAGTAATTATTTTACAAATAAATATTAATTCAGGGAAGCAACCGCTACAATTGTTTACAAAATTCAGCTTACATCATGAATTCTCCAAGAAATTTACACTTTAGTTCATAAATATATTATTCCACAACAAAACAAATTTGATTTCAAAATGTTTTTTTTACATATTATTGTACACCTTTAAAAGAACTGTTCTCTTTATCAAAATTAAACCTACACATCATAGTATTGTTGCACATAAACATTTTAGACACTATATAGACTGCAACATAAACATGAAATCTTTAAAGGTATGTAAATTATCACAGCGAAAGTAAAGCAAATGAATATCATGAACACAATTATTATTGCACATAAATATATAAAATTGACTCAACCAAGCAAGGCACCTGAAAAAAATCCAAACATTTTTTTTTCTTTCTCAAATTGTAAACTATAATATCAACCTATCTTTGTAACAAAGTTCATTGTTTTTTTTTACTTGTTTTAGAATGACACATTGTTTCAATTTCCATCACTTCTCTAACATTTCAATTCACCTTAATTACCCTACACCTGAGCAGAGCAGATGACGCCATTGGGGCAATGTGCTAAAGTCTCCGTTTCTCCATCAAACGAGCTCCCTCCAAAGCTATAATTTGATGAGCAATCAACATCAACAAGGTGATTACCAGAAAGATGATTCCCATTACTAGCAAACGGCGTCATTCCAGATCTCTGTTGTTGGTGGTACTGGAGCTGAATGCCAGGCACGCGTCTTTGTGGTTCACAGCTATTAGGAGGAGCAGCAGTTGGTCGGGGTTGTTCTTGAAATGGATGATACGCATTATTATTGTGAGTCGTGCGCCTCTCATTATTAGAATTGTAAAAAGTGGCACAGTTGGTCACACTTCCACTCCTGTTGTTATCTTTATTGGTGATGACATACTGATAATCATTTCCCGAAAATGGGAACAAATGAGCCTCCTCCTGAAACGGATAATCCTCTTGTGTCGGCGGAGGTGTTGCTGGTCGCGTGGCGAGTGTTTCAACGAGGCTGCCCTCCCTATCCAGAACTATTCTCACGTTGCCCACTCGAACCACAAAATTCCCATTCTCCATTTCACACATGTCTGGAGAGCCCAGTTGATCCAGATGGGCACTTCTTTCCATCTTGTCTGAACTATGCAAATTTTTTATTACCAAAACAGTGCGAAATTTCTTTTGGCGCAGGACAACCGTCGGACTTTT
This sequence comes from Troglopedetes dispersus, assembly GCA_027744215.1. Lineage (NCBI taxonomy): Eukaryota > Metazoa > Arthropoda > Collembola > Entomobryomorpha > Paronellidae > Troglopedetes > Troglopedetes dispersus. The sequence continues at coordinate 8,142 of JAHZNF010002336.1, forward strand.
CTTTCTTGTTCTTCTGGTTCGAGTTTGTTGCTGCTGCTCAGATAAGTCAGGTTTGGAAGCCTCCAAAAATTCTGGCATTTTGTTCAGGTTTCTTCTGGGAAGACGGTGGTGATGATGACCAACTTGTTGAGAGGTTTTTTCTTGACCGTTTGAGGAAACCGGGGAGGACACATCAGAGGAGCCACTGGAGTAGAGATAACCACTTGCATCACTTCCTCCGAATAAGGATTCTGTCTCGCCTCCACAGCTGGACATGTCGAAGTACATGGATGATGAGGATGCGGAAGTGGGTGAAGAGGATAAAAAGGAAGAAGAGAAAGGAGGCATGGAAGCTGAGTTCCCACTTTTAAAATTTGCTTCCATTTTTTTAAAATAAAGTTACGGACTTAATGAAATCACGTAATTACTTATCAGGAAGATAATGTTCTCGTGCACTAATTATTCTCAAAATCGGATACAAAATAATGAATTTAATTAAGAAAAACACAATATTTGGAGCTGCACGTGTGTGTGCTCAGCAGACGGAAGACCAATTCAATCTGATCCAATTTTCCAAAATAGAAATGAATCCACCACCATCAACCATGCTCCGAGTTTGAAGCCTAATGTGATGTGTGCATTCGTTTCCTGAAAGCTTGAGGCGGTGATTATGTTCATTGCGTACATTTTATTTTTGTGTGACAAAAGCTCATTCAACTCACTTTCCAGTCTCCCTCCTGCTGTGACAAGATGATGTGTGTGAATATATACTTGCTTTTACACAACAGGAAAAAAATACATACATATAGGTGGAGAAATGTTAATGGAAAAGATTGGTAAATTTTTTGCCTTTTAAAATTCATTGCAATCCTTCCCCTTCCTTTCCTTCCCATCTGCTGGACTGGACGGAACACCCGGGCAAAAGGGAAGCACCGGAATACCAAGGGTATCCGGTATCATCATATATCATAAATGCGATCTGGATGTATAGTGCACCCGAGCAGGGTCTCCCCTTTTCTCCTGCATAAGAACCAAGTGGAAAATATGCTCAAGGATTGTTAGAGGAAAAAGCACGTAGTCAATTGGAGAATGGGTAACTTTTTAAAGCACAATGTGGTCATCTCCCTAAAATGCATTTTTTTTCAATGTTTATTATGAGCTCGTTGAGCACTTCATGTTTTTGTGCACTCGTTTTTTTTTGTAGAAGAGAAGGCATGAAAATAAAACAACGGCACTTTTGACTTCCCATTTCAAACATTGTTAAAAGCTATAAAATGTGTCATTATGGAAGCCTCTCACGAGAGAAATAAATTTTGACGGGAATGATTTTTAACGTACAGTTGATAAACAATTTGGAATAAATAAAAAACATATTATTTAAGAAATGATTTTCATAATGTTTGGTGCATGTTAGAAGAAAGTAGTTTTTGGTAATGAGTGACTTTTTAAAAAATGAGTTCGTTAATAATAAATTTTTATGAATGATAATTTTCATGGGTTCGTTCACGACGTTACATTACAATCTTTTGATGTCGCACGACACAAATTCAAAGTGGACTGAATTTTTAAAAGATGCAGCTAATACGAGAATTGCTCATTGAGTCCATCAAAATAATATCTTGTGAAGGAAATAAATGGTTTTCTATTTATAAAGACTTATTCTACTCTCTATTTTTTTCTGCTAAATCTCACTTCGTCCCAGCCATGATCACCCCTGAACCAGTTGGATAATTTTTATTTCTGGACAAATTCTTTTAATTGAATAGTCCCCGATTTGAGAGCATTGGCAAAGTGAATAATAATATACGCATGAATCATTAGCTAAACATATATATTTTTCAAATCTAAAAGGGTTAAATTCTGGGCTGCCTGAAAATTAAAAAAAAAGTGCTTTACTACATCTTCCACATACGGCTTGTTTTTCCACCAGTCCTTTGGGACTTATTCAGACTTATCTACACTTCAGACAAAAGCTGTGAATTTTAGTGTGCCACTTATGTATGTGTTCAGTATAAACTAAAAAAACAGCACGTGCGATCAGCAGAAAACATCCTTCGATAAAAGCATATTAAATAGTATTAGCTATGCGTACTTAAATTGAAAAATGCTGATATTTACTCATGCGTTGGCATAAACTTGCTGAATTTTTTAAAATGATTGAATTCGAAATTGATGAATTTGCAAAAAAAGCTGGCGAAGCTTATTTAATGTACTTATAATGTATATCCACTGCATTTAGCTAACAAGTTATTGTACCTTTTTGTACCTAATTGTTAGAATTCTGACAAGTGCTCAACCGAGATATCCAAGTGGTAGCATGTAATCGTGGCACAGAAAATTATTATATCACAACCTTGGTTATTGTTTTTACGCAACGGCTCACGTGGTGATTTTTTGCTCAAAAGTTCATTATATCTTACTTCGTGTGTGGCTGCGTCTTCTCGCAAAGAACGTGGTAATNGAGCATTCCAAACATATTTACTGTCAATGAAATTACAACCATATGTCCAATCCAGTTCCACCAATATTTCCCAGCTTTGACTTTTTGCAATTGCGTGCATGCTTTAAAGAAATTAAATCTGGAACAGCCTTCATTCTACCTTCACATTAACTTATACAAACAATGCAAAAAAGAATACATTGCAGCTTTGTTTAGCTGACCAAACAATTGCTGCATTCATGCGATGGAAAAGTAGGTAGGAAAACCGAGTTAAAAAAGAAATTAAATCTGGAACAGCCTTCATTCTACCTTCACATTAACTTATACAAACAATGCAAAAAAGAATACATTGCAGCTTTGTTTAGCTGACCAACAATTGCTGCATTCATGCGATGGAAAAGTAGGTAGGAAAACCGAGTTAAAAATTCATTCATAACTTGCAATTGTGTAGGAATACGTATATCAAATAATTTCGGTAAAGGAGAATTTATGTATAAAGTTTTTTAAAAAATAAGGTTAGCATAATCGCAGACCTCCATAAGTGAGGAATACAAAACTGACTAGACAGATTCCTGAAAACGGACACATCGCACACAGTATTTCGCAGGTGGCAACTCGCTCGCTTGACTAGTCTCTTTGCCTGTTCATTTATTTTTTCGCACACGGTGCCGGAGGTCCATAGTCGTTTTTTAAATTATGTCTACAATTTGATTTTTTGACTTCTAGAAAAATAATTTTTGTGATAATCCTATAATTATTATGGATAACCCAGCACTGGAATTAGAGGTAAGCAAAAGAATATTACGAACTTTACAAAGCATTACATATTTTACACATTTTAGTTTGTAATTAACTAAACACATGAGGATGGCGCGAGGCGATACGAGATTGACGGATCCACGCGTCCCTCAACCACAGACGGAGGAGGACCTTAGCATCCTTCTTCACAGGGATATCCCTGAAAATTCTCAGATTGTCGGGAATGGAGTTGAAAAACCAAATGGGAAGCTTGATGTGAACGATAAAGCAGAACACAAAGAACCTGAGGCGGATCAATTGCTTTATGGATTATTGGACGTGCCACCTTGGTACATTACGATATTTTTAGGGTTTCAGGTAACCCCAATAAAAATAGGCTGGGAATCTTCTAATTTTTATCGAAATTCTTAAAAACATAAATTTTCCTATTATCTTTTTTGGTAGCATTACCTAGAAATGATTTCGATAGCCGTAGCAGTTCCATTTCTTCTCACTCCTGCGTTATGCATGGAAGATGACGACCCGGACAAAGCAAATATCATTTCAACATTGGTCTTCATGTCGGGCATTATCACTGTTTTGCAGAGCACTGTGGGAACAATGCTGCCCATAGTGCAAGGCGGAAGCTTTTCCTATTTAGTTCCTTCGTTGGCCATTCTGAACTTACCAAAATGGAAATGCCCTGCAAATTTGAGTGAATTGAGCCCCGAACAGAAAACCGAAGAGTGGCAACTGAGAATGAGAGAAATTCAGGGAGCTATTATTTTCGCTGCACTTTTTGAAGCCATATTTGCTCTTACAGGTAATTATTTTTTTTTGCAAAATTAGCAAAGTACAAAATTTCGGATCTGTGATTATAATGTTTAATCAAATGCTTTTTAGGGTGCATCGGCTTTTTTACTAAATTCATCACACCCATCACCGTTGCCCCTGCGATTACATTGATTGGATTGGTCTTATTCAAAAATGTGACAGACCAGTGCTCAAAAAACTATTATGTTGCAGCAGCGTGAGTTTCTGTTTTTTGAATTACGCTCACTGCATGTTAAGCAGACATTTCATTAGTTCGGTGTCTTTTTTTACAAAAAAAGTACTAAATTGCTGCAGGCAATTTTTTTTCAGGAATAATATACATATTTATGCAAAAAAAAGATGGTGGTGGGATAAGGTTACTCATTAAATGCTACTTCTGAAAAATGCACACATTGTATATTGTTTTCATAAAAAAAGAATGGTTCTGCTGCTCATCATTTTCTCACAACATCTTCGCAACTGGAAGATTCCTACACCGTGGGGCAAGCGTGATCAAGATGGCAAGAGGACAAAATTTCCACTCTTTCAAGTATTCCCTGTAAGTAAATATTTTTTTGGTAGATTATTTTTTTTAAATGCACATTTCATATTATGTCTCCATTTAAATAGGTTTTATTATCCCTGATTATTGTGTGGGGCGTCTCCGGTATTCTCACTGCATGCGATGTGTTTCCTCCAGGAGATCCAGCTCGTGTTGACGCCAAAGTGAGAATTTTCCAAGGATCTCCCTGGTTTAGGGTTCCTTATCCGTGTGAGTCCAAACGAAACCTATGACATTGGTGGCGCTTCCCTCACTTAATGAATTAATTAGCTTAGCATAGTAGAATATTTTTTCTATCAAAACGATTGTTAACATTGAAATGTTGGTGGCCGCATTTTCATAAATTGCTTATTAAGGTTCTTTTTTTTCTATGTTAGTCCAATGGGGCTGGCCAACCGTTTCAATTGGAGCTGTGCTAGGTGTGCTCTGCGGAGTAATGACTTCAACAGTGGAGTCAATTGGAGATTATTATGCGTGCGCCACCATTGTCAGTGAGTTGATAAAAATCGATACAGATTGAAATGTTACACAATGCATCCAATTCAAGGACATCCTAATACTTCGAAATGCCTAATTACAGAATCTACTGTGCCACCTGAACATGCGATGAACAGGGGAATATTTATGGAGGGATTTGGATGCGTCATGAGCGGAGTCCTGGGTTCAGGAAATGCGTCCACTTCATACTCCAACAATATCGGCACAATTGTGGTAACGAAAGTGGCTTCACGTAGAGTAATTCAAGTTGCGGGTGTAATCATGATTGCTTTGAGTTTAGTGGGGAAGGCAGGAGCGGTTTTTGTTATCCTTCCTGATCCTGTTTTGGGCGGTGAGTAAAACAGGAATTTAATTTACAGCTGAAAGTTAAACAAGCAAAAGTGTTCATGTTTCTCGTTGCACGTTTTTTTTTTCAGGAATGTTCCTCTTTCTATTTCCGTTGGTTATGGCTGTTGGGATTGGGACGCTGGAGGAGGTGAATTTGGAATCTTCCAGGAACATTTTCATTGTGAGCTTCAGCATCTTCTTTGGACTTGTACGTAAAATTTTTAAATGCGTTTTCGAAAGAAGAATTATTGACGCGCATTGGTTTCATGTGGAAATCTTTTATGGATACATTACATACATCCACTCTAGGCTGTAAGCCAATGGATGAGTGCCAACACAGGAATAATTAACACTGGGAATGCCGATCTGGACAGCTTAATTCAGATTTTGCTTAGTACTGGGATGTTTGTCGCCGGATTTACTGCCTTTATTCTGGACAATACAATTTCCGGGACGGATGAGGAACGGGGGTTAACAGGGCGTCGAGCTGCAGAAGCGGCATCCAGAATTTCACGAGATACTTCGTACGATTTTCCCATTGGGATGAGTTTTATAAAAAGGTAAAAATAAATGTAAGATATTTGGTAGCACCAATCTGATTTTAAGGTGGAGAATTAATTAGGCGATATCTCAAATCTATACCGTATCATTTCAGATTTGAAATTTTTAAATGGATCCCGATCTCACCAACATTTGAGAAGCATCCAATTCACCTTCTTAATTGCAAATCCAATTCCGTGGATTTTGCCAGTGGATCTAAGCCAGCCATGAATAGCAAGACTCAGAATCACACACGTGGTCAAATTTCAAGTGCTGTTTAGCATCAACATAACCTGAGTAGGAGTCGCATAATGTAAAACATTTGTAAACGTGATGCTACACTATTTTCATAATAATATTTTTTTTGGTAATCTCAATTCACCCCAGCCATGATTTACCCCTGAACCAACTAAATATTTTGTTATTTCTGGACAAATACTTTAATTGAATAACAGTCCCCGATTTGAGAGCATTTGGCAAAGTGAATATTATACCCATGAATCATAATAAGTGAAACATGTATAATTTTCAAATCTAAAAGGGTTAAATTCTGGGCTGCCTCAAAATAAAAAAAGTGTTTTTTTCTGCATGTTCCACCTGCAACTTGTTTTTCCACCAGTCCTTTGGGACTTATTGAGACTTATCTACACTTCAGACAAAAGCTGTGAATTTTAGTAGTGAGCCACTTATGTGTGCAGTCCAAACACAGCACGTGCGATCCTTCGATAAAAGCATATAAATATTATTTAGGTTATGCGTACGCCCCATTCCAGTTCCTTTATAGAAAAATATATAAAAATTCATCCGTAAATTATAGAGATTTTTTTATGAGCTCACTCACTTCATCGTTTTTTTTTCGTTTCTATAGATTTAACCCTTTTTTTGATCCATGGTTTTTTTTCGAATGGGACATACAGACATTATCAAATCAATATAAATTATCGTCTGCATGGCTGATCCTATCCGAGATGCACTTTCCAATGATAAATACTTACAAAAGCAGTCTTTTTTTAAAACAGCATTCGCAAACCTGAAAAAATGGATTACATACATATTTTGAACTTCTCTGAACTTTGAAGAATGCAAGTCAATCTAGCCACATAAAATTCTTGTTTTCAGAGATCAAATCGTCAACAAGTTTATATCCAACTCAGAACAAAACGTTCCATTTGTTGAACACTGTTGTGCACTAAAACGTGCCAGATGTGCCAAAAAAAGGGTTTGCTTAACGCAAGGCCACCAGCAAGTCAACACCTGCTAGTTTTGCCGGATGGAGGACTGGGCTCTTGTGATGATGATGATGTGAAAATGAAAATCAGAGGGGAACGCACATTTGAGTGTCACACTTTTTGGTTTGACAGGCCTCGTTGATTTTTGGGATGATTGGACCTGCTTCAACAAGGCTGCATTATATGCGTTAATTCAGCTGGGCTGGCAAAACGCAAGAAATCGTTTCAATTAAGTATCCAATAATTATACTCCGTATAAACTCGGTAGCAATAATCATGCCACAACCTGCCAGAGAGATACCCCAGAGAATTATCAAATCCAAGAAATATCCGTCCATCTCAATTCCCATTGGCAGACCTAGGAACGCACATTTGAGTGTCACACTTTTTGGTTTGACAGGCCTCGTTGATTTTGGGATGATTGGACCTGCTTCAACAAGGCTGCATTTATATGCGTTAATTCAGCCGGGCTGGCAAAACGCAAGAAATCGTTTCAATTAAATATCCAATAATTATACTCCGTATAAACTCTGTAGCAATAATCATGCCACAACCTGCCAAAGAGATACCCCAAAGAAGTATCAAATCCAAGAAATATCCGTCCATCTCAATTCCCATTGGCAGACCTGGATCTTCCACCAACTTAATCGGACTTTCCAAACCTTGCTCGATCTTGAACCCTTCGAGTCACTGCAATCCCTCAATTTTTATAGGATATAGTTGGTTTGCAAGATATTTGACCTATTACCGAGGAGTAGTATTGAAGGCATGGTTTCTAGCGAGGAGACGGCGGAAGCTTTGATAAGACAATGTGGAACACGGCTTGATTGGCATTGGCGTTGCAAATCTCTATCAATTCATCAGTGATAATAAAAGTGACCCTTCGTTGGTATATTTGATGAAAAACTCTGTTTTGATGGCATCATAGCGGCGGAGATTTATAACTTGATGCTTCGTTTGCAAATGGTGATCGGATTGCAACTAAAAAAAGGAGAATGGCATGACACATTTTATAAGGCTAATATTTTGTATTTGTTGCGGCATTATCACTTTGGTATTCAATTTTATTATTTGAATGCAATGCAATGCAACTGAATGATTCCATGTATTTTCTCGTGTTTTCATGGATAAAATAAAATTGATTACGAGTTTCTATTTTCCAATTTAAAATATAAACTGAAAAATCCATAGCAAAAATTGTGCGCTGAAAGTGTTGTGACCACAGCACCATAATATAGAAGAATTTTTTATCATGAAAGTTATAATATGCACAACCTCTGTTTATTAGAACGGCATAGTAGTGGTGTTCTTTGTTCTCATTTTCATCAGAACAATCT
>JAHZNF010002337.1:0-10677 GCA_027744215.1 Troglopedetes dispersus
AATTGTCGACAACCTCCCAAAATTGATTGCCCTTATCCACGACAGGGGCCATTGGACCCAGTGGATATTATTTCAAAAGGAGAAATTCTCTAAACGCATCTCCCGTTATTTTTCGTTATCTTCTATAAAATTTCCCGTTGTTTCTTCCCCTGGCATGTATAACAGCATAACCACTAACGTGTAGGGTTATGTAAATAGCCTACGCACCCCAAAATTTCGCAATTAAAAAAATTTGTGTCAATTAATCTGTGAGAGTCAATTCCTGGCAATTCTTCTAAAAATTTAAAAAAAAATAAAATCCGCAATCAAAACCCAACGTTTTCTTTCACGCATTTGTTTATATCCGCAAAGGTTCAATCTCTGTGATGATGAACCTTTTTACTTGACCTTCTGATGAAAAATGCATAATATGTTTCACATTGCGTATCCTTCAATTTATGTATTTTTGCAAAACAAAATTCTTTGAAATTGCAACACGATTCCGTAAATTCATACAACCATTCTTGCACAACTGATGCGCGTTTGAAACGAAAGGACGAAAAAAAAAATTCTTGTCCAGGTGTGCGTATACAGGATTTTATTGAACAGAGCATCCCAAAAAAAAGAAGACCCGTTCACGAGCGAGAGAAAAGATCACTCGATATATACATTGTTAAGCGCTACCGAACGGTCTGCAAAAGAAAAAAAAAAACTGCATCTGCCGTCCCCACTTCCCCCCCACCCCTCCGCTCATTCACAATCTGTTCACAACAACGATTCTTCTTTCCTCATAATAATTACTCCACACTCCGTCTGCTCCTCTTGATCCTATACCTTTTTTGTCCCATACAATCTTTTAAACGCGCGTATACACGAAACCCGTTGGTCTTTTTAAATTGATTTAAAAAGCTCAGAGAAGCTCTTGTTTAACCTTATAAAAAAATATCGTAGCACTTTTTAAAAAAACACTGTTACGATGAGCACTTTAAATTTTTATTTATTTTTTATATATATTTTTGTAGTTGGAGAAAAACAACTGGTTATTTCATATGTGATAAAAAAAACAGAGCACACATGTGTGGATATTATTTTTACTTCACCACGTGACCGTTACTGGAGAAAATATATGTTTATAGAAAATTGATAGTATTGAATATTATGAAACAATTAGAATCCAACTTGCGAGTTTACGAAAAATGAATTACTGTGTAACGTACGGTATTTTGCCTTGTTGAAAATTATATAAACATTAACGTAACCAGACGAATCATTATGAATAAAAAAAACCACAACAGTTAAATCCACAACAAACCTTAAAAAGTAAAATTGACCGCAGGCATGTAACGGGTTTATAATTTCATAAAAAAAGCTTGCAACCATGTTTGTAATTGTTTTAGCGAAAGCTTCGTAACAATTTCCTTAAAAATTCACACATTTATAAAGCTGGTTTGGGTTCGTAAATCTCCTTAATTTTTAATGAGCACACAAGCTTTCGCAGTATCCCTTTTGCATTTTCAAGTGCATAAAACAAATGGAATTCCCTAAAATGTTTATTATATTCATACTATTTTTCATTTAAAAATTAACAACAACTTTTGATACAAGCTTTCGCAGTATCCCTTTTGCATTTTCAAGTGCATAAAACAAATGGAATTCCCTAAAATGTTTATTATATTCATACTATTTTTCATTTAAAAATTAACAACAACTTTTGCTCTTGTTTCGTTCGTTAAACTCACAAAAATGACCAACCACTTGGTTCTTGGACCTTTTCTAAGATTAACGCATTAACTTGTTGTCTCATCATTCCGTTCAACACACGGTGATGTTCCGTTCAACCAGTTCATCCTACCGTACTTGTAAATAACCTACAAAAATGCGTTATAATTAACGTCCTTCATACTACAAAACTCCTGTGCTTAAAAATACTTTTTTTTTTTCAAAAAAAAGTCTCATCATTCCGTTCAACCAGTTCATCCTACCGTACTTGTAAATAACCTACAAAAATGCGTTATAATTAACGTCCTTCATACTACAAAACTCCTGTGCTTAAAAATACTTTTTTTATTTAAATTTACATGATCACCATCACTCTCCCTCCCTCTTCTCGAATATAACAACAAAACCGGACGACATGATGATAAAGTAACCACACGCCAGAAAAAAAAATAGTCTAAGGACCCTGCTTACACGTTACATACTATATTATCTGTACCCCAAGTACCAGCACAAGAGAAAATATATGATATAACGAGAACCGTAAAATAAAACGCGTGGCAGATGTTGTGTGTATGTACTTTCCCATTTCCTTCTTTTTCTCTTTTACTGCATATATGTATATATCCCAAAAACAAACTCATGTTTTTTTTATTCTTCACTTTATTCCGCTTACCCTCTCGCTATACTCCCAGAAAAAAAAGCAGCATTAATTTCCAAAAAAAAAAATCCAGGAAACAATATGTGTAACTCGTACTAACCCGACCATCTGAAACGTATATACGTTATATGATGATGCAGAGAAGGACCGAGGACCGAGAGAGAGAGCCAAAAAAAAAGGCAGATGCGGCAGAAATATAATGTAGAGAGAATAATAATAAAACACTCGAAAAATGAATGAGCTCATGTAAACTATTTAACAATCGTGCTTTTAAAATCATGATGAAATTAATTTTGAAACATCATCGATACTAAAAAATTGTGGTCTCATTATTATTGGTTTTAAATACACTCCAAAAAATTCCAGGATTGTGAAGTATCCTATCAAAACCCCATGATTTGTGATAAAAAAATATTAAATCATATACGATAAAAGGTTTAAAAAACAAGAACCCGAACTACAACTCGTAAAAAGAAAACAACAAATACTCTTCCACTTTCCTTGATTTTGTACACAAATTATAAAAATGTTTATAAAAAAAATCTAAATCTTTTTCATAGAAAATGAGATGATGATAAAAACATCCGAGTAATTGAATTATGAACACAGAAAAAAATACGTATGTTTAGTAAACACCAAGTAAAATTTATAAATTCCCAAATATTTTTTTGAACTTGAAGTGTCGGATAGTAAGAAAAAAAATTGCTAGAATTTGATTAGAAATTTTTTTTTTAATGTTTGAATTTTTTGTTTGCTGAAACGCACGATTAGAAAAATCTCGGTATAAGTATATATTTCTTTTTTCCCCAAAACTAATACGATTTCCAAAAAATCCAAAATAAAATTTTTTTTTTAATTCTTGAATTTTTTGTTTGTTGAAACGCACGATTAGAAATATCTCGGTAAATACTTATGTATTTTTCCCCCAAACTCATTTCCAAAAAATCAAAAATAAAGTTTGATAATGAGAAAAAGAAAATTCTTAGAATTTGATGAGAAAATCTCGGTAAGGTCAACAAACTTGTAAGTGGCATTATTTTTTAAAAAAAACCTAAATTCCGAGCTAAATTATGGATTATCCAACAAAACCAACAACGATTCGTTGTTAAAATTTTTAAAAACACACACATACAAAACCTTAATTTTTTAAACAGAAATACCAAAAATTAATATGATTCTAATTGTGGAGAAACTACAAAAAAAGCATGCTTTTTCATGTAGAAATTTGTTGCAGTTAAATGGATTTTGACCATTCTATTTTTTTCTCGTATAACAATTCAATAACTCGTTTACCAAACAATTTAACGGTAAATTAACCTATACAAAACGAATTAAAAACAAGATCAATAAGATATAAACCAATTCCCCGTAATTTATATTTAATCTCTCTAAAAAAATGTGTTAAAAAAATGTAAGAAATTAGTATGATAATCACTTACCAGCAACCAACCGCCTGAAGACAGTTCACAAAAAAAACCAAGTCTCAATCATATCCTGAATCACCGAAAAAAAAACCTCACAGATCTGTAAACCGAACCTTAACCACACACCCGATTAACTAAAAAAATTAAAGGATTTATTTTTTAAAAAAATATCACTACCCACAATAAAAAATTTTAATTTTCCCCTCAGAACACCACGTTTAACCCTCACACCAACAAGAATTTAATAACTGCAAAAAAAAACCCACACACACACACAATTTCCAAAAAACGGGTACATTCCCGTATGCGCCTGTTTCTATCCAAAAAAATCTCTCGCTCTCTTCTCTCTCACTCTCGAATATTTTTTAAGGCGGTTCCATTCTCTCAACTGCCCGATTCAGTGTGTGCTTGTTTTCTCCAGGATAAAAAAGAAATATTAAAACGCGACTAAAAACTCCTCCACACACACAGAGAGACCAAAAATTCTCCGTATACGGTCAGTACACTTTTTACTGCAACGAGAACCCCCCCTTTTCCAGTTCCAAAAAAAAAATTCCAGGATATATATATATATATCCAGAGATGATCTTGTTTTTTTTTAAATCACCGTACAGTTTACTTATCCGTTTAAAAAAAACTAAGCCCTACTGTATAACCCATACTGATTATTTTTTTTTCGTCTGCAAAATCCTATATATATACACACACATGAGTAAAATCTTCAAAAAAATCACTTTTTCCTCCAACAACAGTACAAGAACCAAGTAAGAAAATCTGTGCCAAAAAAGAAAAAGCCTGGAAACATCACCGTATCCTGGAGTTTAAGACTAATACAGTGTAATATATACACACACGCGTTTTTTTCTCCAGCAGCAGCAGCAGCAGTCAAACACCACGAATTTTCTTTACGCTATCGTATATATACTGCACCAAAAAATAAAAAAAAAATAAAAATAATAAAGACACACACACGACACGACACACCAAAACCGGATTTTTTGTTTTCACTCCCCGATTTTTCGGAAATTCTGGACAAGTATAGAGTCTCGTAGACATACACCTGGCACACGTATACCCGAAGAACTATCGGATTTGAAAAAAAAAAAAAAAGAATTTCCCCGAGACTTGCCGAACACTATTCCAAAAAAACATAATGCTGTATACACGTGTGAACGTACAGATATATATATTCACCGAAATGTAAATATATGGAATACACTATAAAACACTGTATATTATTACGATATTACTAATTTTTGTAGAGCACTAAACTTCACGTTCTTTTTTTTATTATTATTATTTCGTATAAAACCCAATATACACGGTATATAATGCGTAAAAAAAATATTAGAGAAGCCGCTAAAATAAATCTCGATATCTACACACATTTTCGTTATTATTTCCGTAATTTAGTAACGAGTCGTATTTGCATCCTCCTCCTCCAGTGACGATTAAACTTCATTTGTTTCATCTACCACTACTCCAGAATTACTAGCAGCAGCCGCAGCAGCAGCAGCTTCCCCTTCCTCAAAGATGAGCGACCCTTTCCCAGTCCTAAGAACCACGAGCCTCCTCACGTCAACGTTCTTCGGAATGTCAACAACCTCCCGCACTTGTCTCGCATGCTCGTTCTCCCGTTTCGGTCTGCTTCCATTAACAACCAAAGATTTTGGAGACTTGCAGTACCGGATCGTGACCTCATGGGCGTGGAAGCCCATCATGTTGGAGGTGGTTCGGAAGAATGTAGGGAGTACGGATTGCTGCTTCCTATAACATGTGTTCCATAAAAAAATTATATATATGGTATTTTAACCAATTTGATGATGATGATAATTTGAATTTGAAAATTGATAAAGTAATTGATGAATAATCAAACTCACCTCGCCCTCGACTGACTCGACTCCCCAAACCTGTTCACGATACTCCCTCCAACACCAACGAGCCGGTTCTTAACCCCACAGGAGACTTGCAGTACCGGATCGTGACCTCATGGGCGTGGAAGCCCATCATGTTGGAGGTGGTTCGGAAGAATGTAGGGAGTACGGATTGCTGCTTCCTATGACATGTGTTCCATAAAAAAAATTTTACATGGTATTTTAACCAATTTGATGATGATGATATTTGAATTTGAAAATTGATAAAGTAATGATGAATAATCAAACTCACCTCGCCCTCGACTGACTCGACTCCCCAAACCTGTTCACGATACTCCCTCCAACACCAACGAGCCGGTTCTTAACCCCACTCCCGACAACCAGCCTCCCACCATCCATAACATAGCACGGGACCATAGATTTCCGTTTCGTTTCTAGCGACTTGTCAAACGAATTAGACGTGGTCACATCATTTTTCGAACCAATTTCTTCATTCGTAGTAGTGGTTGTGGTAGTAGGGATCCCCAACGCTCCTTCTAATACCGACACACCTCCCCGCGAACGATCCTTACCCTTACGAGATAGCTCCCTCCTCCTATCACCATGATTGTTATCCCCTCGGTCCTTCTGCATCTGCTCGTGCTGCTGCTGCTGCTCATCCTCCCTCATCATGATTTTCAGCAACGCCTCACTCATCGAAGCCTTCACATCCTCACTAAAATGGGCAGCAAACGGGAAGTTCCTGTTCTGGATCTTCGACCAAATGACCCCATCCAGTAGCGGGGCTTTCTTCTTCATTGCCCCCCGTTTATTATTATTCCCACCAAAGAATTGCTGCTGCTGCTGCTTCTCAGCTTCCTCCAACTGCACTTGCCCAACCAACCTGTCAATAGCCTCATGCTTCCTCGCCATCGACAAGTCGTATAATACCGACATCTTCTCTTCGAATTCTTCAGACAGAAGCTGTAGCCTCGTGATCTTCCCATCACGGATCCAACCCATACCGAGGTTTTCTAAGGCGCTCTTCACCCAGTGGGTCTTGTGGGCGCTGTAGCTGGAGGCGAAGTGGAGGGATGATACGGTCACTGGGCCTCGCTCGATGACCACGTTATCCACTGGTGGTTTGGTTGTTGGGATTGTAGGAGGGCGTTTTACGGGTGATGATGGTGGTTGTGGCTGCTGCTGCTGTGCCTGATCCTTTTTCTTCGTCTTGTTAACTGGTAATGATGATGGTGGCACACCCGATACCCCATCCCCTTTGTCGATCACCGATGAGCTAGACAAGCTATGAATGTTCCTAGGAGGTAGCACAACACTGATCGTCCTCCTCTTCGCACCAGAACCTGAACTCCTCCTGGGTGTAGGAGGAGGGGTCTTCGTAACAGGTGGTGGCTGCTGCTGCTGTGCCTGATCCTTTTTCTTCGTCTTGTTAACTGGTAATGATGATGGTGGCACACCCGATACCCCATCTCCTTTGTCGATCACCGATGAGCTAGACAAGCTATGAATGTTCCTAGGAGGTAGCACAACACTGATCGTTCTCCTCTTCGCCCCAGAACCTGAACTCCTCCTGGGTGTAGGAGGAGGGGTCTTCGTAACCAAACCCGTACTCTTACTCCTCCCAGTTGACTGTTGTTTACTAGACCTTGGAGATTGGGGTTCTCCAATCACGTTCTTAATAACTTCCGGTAGTACTGGATCAGTCGGTGGTGGTGGCACCGGCACCACCACTTCTCCAACCTGCCTAACAACAGGAGCAGTAACAGGTCTATGCAGAACAGACCCATGTGAACCTATCGACTCTTGATCACGATGATGATGATGATGATGAGCACCAGTTCCAGTTGATCCACCACCACTACTCCCCCTCGCCGACCCAATCCTCTTCGCAGGTTTATTACTCTTCTGCGCACTACTTACACACTTCGTAGTCTGACTCTGATGAGCAGACATCCTCCCAAGTTTGACAACCTCAGGCGGGGGAAGGGTCGTATAAAACTTTGCTGTTGTGTTCGTCGGATTGCTCGCGCCGGGATTATTGGGTGTGACAGTTGCTGCTGCTGGAGACACTGTACTAGACTTTTTCGCAGACACTGGTGGAAGTGGTAGAACTGAAGTCGGAGGGGACGGTTGGGCGAACATGTTTCGAAACTAAATAAACAAGATCTTGTTTTCTCGCACTCAAGACGAATTAGATATCGAATTAGATCGTATAAGCATGAGTATATAAAATTAGATTTTAATTTAAATTTTCCAGGACCTCAAAAATAAATTAATTCGAGCGTCTATAAAATTTAATTTATTTGCTATTTATGCACTTTTCTTTATTATTTACATTTTCGTTTTTGGTGACTCTTTGAATTTCAAGTTTTTTGTAACTTGTGTAACCGTTTTTAAATATTTTTATATTGTATTTTTTTCAAATATTCCGCGCTAATATATGCGAGAACTGGCTAGGTAACATAATATAATATATGAAAATTAAATAGTAAAAGAAAGCCTCGTTTTAAACGTTTTATTTTTGTTCTCCTAATTTATTTTTCAAAAATCAATCAGCTGTTTTCCAGTTATTTTTCGTTGTTGATTACAACAAACTTCATTCTTTGTTTTTTTTTTCAAAAAATGTTGCATTAGTTGAGTTTAAAAAGGTTTTTTCCAGTTTAATTTTTACGGAACAATGTCAAAAACTCAATTTTGTAATTTAAAAAAATAAACCTTAGATCCGGTCAGATTAACGTATACACTCGAACGTGGAAGTGATGCTGCGGAGAGGAGGTGTGCTCGAAAATCTTTAGTATCTCCTATCTCCTTTAATATTTCAAAAGGCATAATAAATGGAAATTGATTCCCAAGATTTTCTTGTCAATGTTATGTATTTAATACATTTTTTTATTAAACCAATTGGTTTCGTGCCTTCGAAAATCTGTAGTTTTTTTCTCCTTTTAAAATATTTCAAAGGCATAAAAGGAAATTGATTCCCAAGATTTTCCTGTGAATGTTATGTAATGTATTTATTAAACCAATTGGTTTGGTTTTCATGATTTTTTAATTTTAAATTTTAAAACGCAAGACCACATGCATAATAAGTTGTTTCTTGAGACATTCATGCAATTTAATCTCGAGGTACCGTGTCCCAACTAAATTCCAACCAGTTCAATCAGCGAGGGTGTGTGTATAATTCATTGTTAACCGCTTGGATTGCATACATTTTGCAAATCCGTTAGTTTCATTCATGCTAACGGATGAAATTGAAGATGCTTTCAAATTCTTCGGTCATGCAAACATACAAAATTTCCAATCCAAGTGACAAGTTTCCCATTTTTGTCCCAAACATAGCTTCAGAAAGATCCCACTAGAGGTAAAAGGCAAACACCTATAAAATGGAACTCGAGGTAACGGTGAAAAGTAAAAAAGAGAATCTGTTTTACGCCCACACCAGAGTTTTACCAAAGTTAACATACAACATATCACTACCTGGATGTTTTCGAAAGACCACCCACTCGGTTAAGTTTACAAAAATCCATTATTTTTTTACCATAAACATGCACAACCATAATTTATTAATTTCTTCCTTCTGTGATATCATTTCATCTTCACCGAGTCACAGACGACAAAATCCTGTATCTCTCCCGTCCATGAATTTAATAAAAAGAATAATAATCAGTTTATCAAGTCAAGAGGACGTTAATCCAAACCAGTCATTCATACAACAAATTAATTACCCCCGCGCATCGAATTCATTGTTATGAACTAAAAAATTAACACCAATGATATAGAACATTTGCACAATCAAGTTGAAGAATTCTGCTGGATGCCAACAACTGATTGATTTTATCCTAATCGATGATAAAAATTGATGAATAGCAAGATAAAATGTAAATAGCAGCAGAACTGTAAACGTATAATAAATCCAGATCATATTAAACTTACAAAAAAGAAAGTTTCATAAGTTTTCAGGTTCGTATGCAAAATTCCTCAATGAATTACATATCATCCCAATTTTCTATCCAGTCCAACAATCCAAACCTTAAGTGTCTTTTCATATTATCAGATTTAAATCCCTATGATTCCTATTACCATTAAATCCGTTTTTTTTTTTCATTATTTTTGGTCTTCTGAACCCACGATTGCGTCACAAGCACACGGCAAACGCTTAAGCCTTTACTGAGATGTCATGATATATGCACACACACACACACAATAAATCACACCTGTCAGCATGTCTCTCTCACATGTCTAGTTTTAAATTCATTGGAAAACCACGGTTAAAAAAACTCCCCCGAACTATGAACATTAAACTTATGATGAACTGGATCTTCTCACCGTTGAACCCGTATACATACACACATTCCTTTGATTTTTCTCTTAAAACCCAATTGTGTAAAAAAAAATTAAGTAAATTAACACGTATATATATGGTATTTAAAATAATCACATATGTCTGTTATTTTGTGTTATCTACACAAACCCCTCGAATCAATCTTGTTCAGTTGTTTTTTTTTACGTATGTTGTCAAACAAGGACACATCTACGCGATTATCAATTCTTTTTTACGAAGCATTATGTCAAACAGCTTATCATTGATAACGGTATGGTATGCGATATATATCCAAATATGCTGGACACGATGACACACACACCTGAGAGCGCTCTTCTTGATCATGATGATTAAGCATACCTTGCACTTTACTCACCTTCGCTTTTGATAAAGATGCTCCAAAATAAAATTTAAACATGATTGATGGTTGATAAAGCTCTGTCTCTAACCCATCCCCTCTGCTTCGCTGCATCGTATGCAAGGGCTTCCAGAATAAGAACCAAATTTACTTATCAGTTTTATTATTCGCATAAAATTTTGTTCTTTTCTGGTCATACGTTTTGTCCAGAAGGGATTTCACATTTATGTTTGTTGGGGAGTTTATTTAGGTTAGAAATTTTTGTTAGTTTAATAAATTGTGTTTTTTTCCTTAAATTTTCTAACAAACTAAACCATGGGTTTTTGTAAGAAGAAGAATGCCCCTAC
>JAHZNF010002338.1:0-12857 GCA_027744215.1 Troglopedetes dispersus
TATTATGGAGCACCGCAGACTGCATCATCAACACCACAGTAGTAGTCCAGCTCAGTCACTATTATTTTGAATTGAGTCTAGAATAATATATATTTTTTGACCCGGCGATATCAACTCTTGACTTGCTAAATCATAAAAAAAATATAGATTCGGATTCGATACACTAAAGAATTTTTTTTTTGAGCAGAAAAAAAATACGTTGAGTTGGTGCAGTGGTGCTTATCTGCTCCATTCTCCTCTCAATGGTTGGCGGATATGCCCAAGAGGAGAGGCACAAAAATCAAAAACTGAATGAAAACTCGCATTCTAGTTCTGACTCAGAATTGGTGTTCATGATGATAATCGCAAAAAAAAGTTGAACCAAGAGGGAGAATGTGGCCAATAAAAAATGTAGACTTCTTGACTTGAGCTCGCGCTCACTGACTCACTTGCTCTTTCGTGACTCTCTGAAAACCTATTCGCAGCAGAGAAGAGACAAAATAAGTATAAAAAAAGAAAGAACTTTGTGTGCACTCTGAAAGAGTAGGAGACCAGACTCACTCGCACACAAAACAAAAAATATAGATCTTATCGAGAGACACACATCAGAGAGGAGAGAGACGTTCAATACATTTTTTTGGAATGTCGATTGAACGATTCTCTTCTTTTTTTGCAGAGCTCAGCTTAAAAAATATTCTATATTATCTTACAAGTTGGAGATTAGTATTGGCAAGAAATATCACAAGTTTGGCTCATTTGTCCTTATCCTCTTCTTCGAAGGAAGATGGAGAGCACGTCAAAAGAAACAAAAATACATGGATACACAAATACAACCACTGCTGCGCTTGGGTATGTGTGTGTTTATGTGTGCACTCTGTGCTCCATTCTATAACTTTTTTACAGGGAGCGGAGCAAAAGTGGCTCACAAGAGGCTCTAAAATATTCATGTCAAACGGAAGACATGTGAGTGAGACGAACCAACAAAAATAATATAATGGCTCCTCATCCAAGCACATCTTCGAGGATCAATAACTTATCGATAGACACAAGCTAGTATAAAGCTTCTTAGTTTCGCGGGCTCCTACTTTTTTTTATCTTATCTCTGACTTGAGCACTTGAGACATGATTTGGGATCACAAAAACAAAAAAATAACCGATAGTATGAAAAGCACTTTTGAGCAAGACTAAGAAATATATGCTGCTCTGAAATTATCGTGGAATTTTTAATTTGCTACATTGAGGAACACGAATTGAACCTAGTAAATTTGTTTTTTCTTGAGACACTCTCATCAAGATTACCAATAATAATAACAATTTGAAGGGATACAAACTTTTGTCTTCGACTCGGTTTGGATGGACACACTCAAATTGAGTACACTTGGTCACTTCCTACTTCTCTTGGGAATATACGCGTACTCTTCAATGTACTCCTTCACTCTTTCCTGGAATCGGTACGGATCTTCCCGAAACATAAT
The DNA here is from genome assembly GCA_027744215.1 of Troglopedetes dispersus. NCBI lineage: Eukaryota > Metazoa > Arthropoda > Collembola > Entomobryomorpha > Paronellidae > Troglopedetes > Troglopedetes dispersus. Next base: position 1,455 of record JAHZNF010002338.1, read on the forward strand.
GGCCGCTTCGTCATTCAATGGGTCAACAAAGTTGACAAGGTCCTGAAGAAAAGAGCACAAAAATTGTGGTCAAATACTTAAACATCAATTTCCAGTCAGATTAGATAAAATTCATCTTTGGATAAAGCTAGAAAATCTTACTGCAAGGAAGAAATATTTTGATGGGTCAATTTAACATTATCAATCCTAAGAAAATGGAACCATCTACTGTGATGTTGGGATGCCAGAGCTTCGTCAAACACTTCACTTTTGGTGGCTGCAAGGAAGAAATATTTTGATGGGTCAGTTTAACATTATCAATCCTAAGAAGTTTAATGGTGTCCAAGAAATGATAAGCACAATTTTCTTTACATCAATGTTGTACCCATCCGGAACGACAACGTGAAACACGAACCGCCCACCTTTCCAGTATCCCTCTTTTGGCTTGACAGCCACCTGGAAATCATGAAGCTCGTCCGGATCCCCAAAAATGATTTCACAAGTTGACGGCACAGTTCCTGGTAGGTTATCAGTGTGAATTTCCCTCAACAAGAGAGTATCACGAATGGCAGCCCTCCGAGCTCCAGTGTTCTGTGGTGCTGGAGCAGCAGGTGCCGCATCTTCTGAGGAAGATTGGTCATCAGCGCTCATCGGCTCAGGACTGGAGTTGTGGTCAGTGCCATTTTGGCTACTCCTCCCGGGACTGTCCATGGGGGAGTCTGCTTCACTCTCGTGATCCATAATGTTCCCGTTCAACTCGTCTTCATTGTCTGAGGGCATCCTATATATATTTATGGAGCAATAATGTGTGCAGAAAAGGGGGAGACTTATTATTTTTTTTAGAAACACAGTCGAATTTTTTTAGTGGGCCAATTTCTCACCAATTATTTTTCAATGATAACCCACTTTTTGTAAAGCATTGCTGCGATGAAACATAAACAAAGAATATTTTTGAAGTTGAATATAAAGAAATTATTTAATTTTATTTATTGGCGCCACTTGAAAAAGGGAAGAAGTCACGGAAACACATTTGCTAATTTGGTTTTTCAGAGACGGTGCATGAAAGCAGCGCGTGAAGCTTGAATGTTTTTTTGGCCACAGCGAGTTCCAATCAAACCTTTAAGATAAATGAGAAGGGTGACCTCAATAAATGCATCCCATCCGGTTGCGTGGATAGAATATTAAGTTCTGATCGATAAGTGACTTCAAGATACTTATCAACACAGAAGAAAATTCCTTCTGGTAAGTTATATATTTCTTACTCATTTACATATTAGATCTTTTATGTATGTGATATACATTTAAATTCAAAGGACAAAAGAAAATTTTTGGCACATGATGAGAGCCACTCTTTTTTGATAAGACATGGGACCCAGAAAAAAACCATAAGAATGCACTCCACTTCATCATTGTCTTTCTCGGAGGGATTATTTTGAAAAAGCGGAGTATGTCAACTTCGTCATTTTTGATGACACCTTTGAAATGAGTCGAAACCACGAAAAGTGACTTCAAGATACTTATCAACACAGAAGAAAATTCCTTCTGGTAAGTTATATATTTCTTACTCATTTACATATTAGATCTTTTATGAATGTGATATACATTTAAATTCAAAGGACAAAAGAAAATTTTTGGCACATGATGAGAGCCACTCTTGTTTGATAAGACATAGGACCCAGAAAAAAACCATAAGAATGCACTCCACTTCGTCATTGTCTTTCTCGGAGGGATTATTTTGAAAAAGCGGAGTATGTCAACTTCGTCATTTTTGATGACACCTTTGAAATGAGTCGAAACCACGAAAATTGTTCGTCATGCTCCCCAAAAAGAAAACAAAAACAAACACCACACATTTGTACCCTAAAACATTTTTTTGTGCTTATCAATGCGTGTCATTAATACCGACAAGAAATGCAACCTTGCAGAAAAAACAAAAAAGTTTAAATAAACAAAAAAACATGAACCAACATTTTTTTGCAACAAAAAATATCTACTTATCTCCGATTACAAAAGGATCTTTAGCATTCCTTATCTTTGTATATTTTTGCACAAGATTGAATAATAGAAACATGCTCTAAAAATATGTGTATGTACCCTGGTGCTCCACAAGCCCAGATCATATTTCCTGTTTATCTGGTTAACTAGCGAAACACAAAAAAGACATAAAAAAATGTCTGAAACAAGAATCCAAAACGACAATAATAGAGAGAGAGTACACAAACACACACAAACACAATAGAAAGCAATTATGGTGCACTCAATGTTTTGGAGCCAAGTCAAAGATTAGGTTACTCAAAACATTCCTCATATTTGTATACACTAAAAAAAAAGTATCACATGTTTTCTCCGAAGAATAGAAAAAAAACATAAAAGAATCACAAAGAAACAAATATAAATAATTGTGTATTGAAGTTATCATGTAGCTATTTTTTCCTTGAGGAGGGATACATACATACATACATTTTTGTGTCCACAAAATGCTCTGGGTGGTGCACTCATGATATCACATCTCACCCACCACAAAAAAATAACTGCAAGAGAGTAACACACACAAAAAAGAGAGAAAGGAAACAAGATGAAAAAAATAGTGCTCAATTTGTCAAAGAGTCAGTTCCACATCTACTTTCACACAATATTTATAGACACAACAACAACTCCAAATAGTTCGTCTCGTTTTCTCTGTCAACTGTGTCGTTAGTATAAATGGAGCACACTAGTAAAGTATAGGATTTTGTTCCTTTCATCATTTTTACCTCCTTTTTTTACTTCTTGTTTACTTCCTTCCTCTTCTCTCCGATTTATTTTTTTTTCTGGTGACCACATACATTTTTCGGTCACATTTTATTGACCTTCTTGAAAAGAGAAATATTTTGCGGCCATCTCATTCAAAGAAAAAAAATCAAGAGATCAAAAGAGGAGGGAGAAAAGATGAGAAAAGTTTTGTAATTTTGTGGACACCTCATTTTCCCTTCCTTTCCGATGTGTGCATGTATTTATTTATTTTTGTCTGAAAAGAAAGTCTTGCCTCTGGAAGTCTTGGGTTCGATAAGGAAGAAATAATTGAATCGATACCATTTCCAATTGATATTTTTCCGGTCTGCTTTATGCAATCAATGCGAAATAATAATAATAATGGGGAATGAATGAATAAATGGACACATATTCATGTCGTGTTCATATTTCTCTCTTTTGAGCTGACCAGAAGTTTCTTCTCAATATTTTTTCCTCCAGAACAGACTTTTAGTGGAGAAAACATCTGCGCGAGCACAAAGAAACGAAATGCTCCAGAAAATGAGGATATCGAGCAGGTTTTTATATTTTACTATTACGATTATGATCAGAGCGACGCGCAAAATAGGAACGATGCTGCTGGCGCTAACGACATTGCTCCATTAAAAGGCGAGAGGTAGAAAAGAAAAAAAAGCTCAGCATCCAACTTCTTTTTTCCTCTTCTCTGATAATGATAATGCTGATAACATTGTGTGTGTGTGCATGGTTCCTAATGTTTTGTGATGATGGCGTCGCTGATGACAATGACAATGGACGTGACCATTTTCCTCCTCATTTTTTGGACTTGATTAAACTCTCTCTCTCTCTCTGTTCATCTCTTGTTCACACCTTCTATCCTATTCCACCGTGTGTCCATTAATTCGAGAAAAAAACGTGGAGTTGAAGTAATAAACATTTACGGTGCATATTGCTTCCTTTTATTTTTTACTCAACAAAAAAAGGTAAATATTTTGGCTGGCTCTTGTGCTCCAAAATAATAATAGTAGGAGAACTGGAGGAGGAATCTGCCACAATAAAAGTGAATGTTATCTCCATTTCCTCCCTTCCCTCCAAAAAAATATATATATACCAATGTGTAGACACACAAAAGCAGAGAAAACAGAAGTTCTCAAAAATAATCACGATCAAATAATGAACCCAGAGGGAAAAACTATATCTTTTATGGAGCAAAACCCTTATCCCTTCATTTTCCTCCTTCTGTGTGGTGTGTCTATGTGTGTGCAAGAATACTGGCTCCAGCTCCTCTGTGACAATAATACGGAACTTTGGTGGAGCTCTGGGGCTTCAAAAGAAAAAAAGAAATCAATACTGTGCAGACGCAAAAGTTCATTAAATAACTTCAAGTTTTTTCATACATGCCTTTTCGTGGTGGTGGTGGCAAGAGTTCTGCTGTGTGTGCACACATACACACACACACTACTATGATACACATCTTCATTTTCAGAGAAGGTTTATTAATTTCGAGAAGCAAAAATAAGTCAGTCATCTGCTCTTCATGATTTCGCTCGAAAAAAATATTATTCTATTGTTTTTTTTCAGTGAAGCCAAAAAACATATTTCTCTGAACTTGTGTGTATGCATATTTTTTTAGTGTGTGGAGCTACGTAAAGGTTGTCCTAATGAAGCAAGCCTTTTTCCCAAGAAGATAATAGTCTGCCGAGAGGAAGAAGTAATGATAATCACAGGCGACAATTTTCCTCTCCTGCAGTTCCCATTTCCCAGTGGAAGCGTAAAAATGTATTATGCACAGAGGGCGAGCACATTACAGATTTCTTCTTTTTTGGCTAATTGCTCCGTCCATTATGGAAGGGGCTAAAGACTAATAGGAAATATGTGCAGGATTGCTTTCTTTTAAAAAAAAGAAATATTCTAGCTTGCGAGATGTCTACAGATTCCATTAGGAATTCTTTCTATGTCGATGGTAATTATGGAGCAGAAAATGGTGCACTCAAAGTTAATACATTTTCTATATTGTATATGTGTATGTACATTTTCACGTTTGACTTGTGAAACACGATTTGGAAGTCCATATTATAGAGCTTGATCAGATTTCACGCTTATCTGTAATAGAAAATAGGCATAGTAGTTAGCATAGTACTTCCATTGATATTCGACATAATGGAGCATTCCAATCCTTCACTTTTTTTAGAAGAGTGTCATCTCTCTCGGAGGAATGAGCTACATATGATAAGGTTCTTCTCAACATGATTTTTTGGCATGACCTTATAATATTTATTGACGTAGTGGGTTATCAGCGTGTTCAAGTAATATATTATGCACATATAACATGATATCTTGTGTGTGCATGTATGTAAATATGTACAGCCTTCATCTTTTTTAGACGCACAGACGATACTTGTCAACTTCGTTTTTAGAAAAAAAACCTTGCATGCATAAAATAGGTACGTAGTTTGGTACACTTTTTGCTCCCTCGTTTTTTTCTCTCTGCTCCACTTATTATTATTCTCTACCCTTTTTTCATGGTGAATAGAATAGCCTTGTTTGTTTTGTGCGGAGGTGGGAACATTTGCCAAGAAAAAGTTTAGCCGAGAAAGAGAATATCATCTTCATCATCACAACAGAGAAATGCAAAAAAAAGTCAATGGTTCACTATTTTGTTTTGTGAAACAAAAATTGTTTTTCATATTATTTTATCTGTTGTGCGCATACAAAGGGGCACATTGAAAAAAGGGAAAATTGGACTTGCTATTCTTCCAAGCCGCTACTTTTTCTCAGGCATTCATCACACACAAGAAAGTATATTCTAGGTACATAGGATCTTCTGCTACGACAAAAGGGTTTGAAATGAAAAGTGAAGGAAAATTGTTGAGCAAGAAAGAAAAAGTAAACATGTTACTCAATAAAACACACAGTTTCGTAACTGAAAACGATACAACAAGACTCTTTTCAGAAAAAAAGAAGGTGTGCAGGGATGTGTGTAAGAGAAAGGGACTTTGCCTTTTGAATTATTTTTTTTGCTCCAGAAATACATAGTGGCTTCTTGTAAGTAATAATCTTATTTGCTTATGTATTATTGTCACACATTTGAGAGCAACTCTTAAACTCTTTTCTTCAAAGGAGGAGAAAAACATGAAATGGATATTAACAAGCCGACCTACTAGCAGCAAACAGCAGCATGTTTCCAGAAAGTATGCTCACTATTTTATGGACACAAAAACCTACATACACTTATGCATAATCCAATAATTTTTTGGAGGTAACTGCTTGCAAAAGTGTTTTCTATTTTCTTTTACAAAATCATACTTTTTACTTATCATAGGTTTCCTTTTTTGTGTTGTGTGTAAGAGGAAAAAATACAAATAAGATTTTTATGAGGTGAACTTGTCATGTCAGGAAAAAAACCTTGAGTCATTGAATATGCCTCTTGTTAAAAAGTTCGATATTATTATTACAAAGCTCAAGACTGTGTGTGTGCATAAATAAGTGAAGGATTTTGTTTTTCTTTAAAAAAATCGAAGCTTGTGTGCATTGAGGAAGGAATACACATACTCCAGAAGAGTTGTTATTATGAAAATGTCATCAAGGTTCGTTTGCACGAGTGAGAACCTACTTAACATTTATTGTCACAAGGGTAATAGTAATAACGAGGGAAAAGTGCGTAAACCTTTATTCTAATGTAGACACATTTATTTTATTGCTTTTTAACCTTTCAACCCTTTCCTTCTCATTTTTTTTCTTTAAAAAATACAAATTGCGTCATAACACTTTATCCTCTTGAAACAGAAATGAGATGTGTGCATAATTGGAAAGAAGGAGGAAATTGAACAAAGAAAAAATGCTTCTTACGTTTCATTTTCTTTCTAAGTAGTTACGATTTTTTAGAAATAGAATAATAATAATAATAAAAGTAATAATAATGAAACAAAGTTTATTATTGTTTATGGCTCCTTTTTCGTTTTGGAAACATGAGCGGAGAGTTCCCCTTTTTTCCTTACAAATGTAATCCGAGTAATATAAACTACTTTTGGATGTAATGCGACTTGTAATATATAAGTTTTTTACAAGTGTGCGCAAGACGAAACATGACACTTGACACAAATACCTTACATGACGGGTGACAAACACCACCTCCAAAAATATACACACGTAAGTTAAGTTGAGTTCACTTAAGGATATTTTTTTTGGAAAGCGAAGAGCGAACAAGGAGCTTGAAGCATTTTCTTCTTTTTTCTTCTTGTTCCATTCCTACATTTCTGAAACATTAGATTACAAACGACAGGCGGTTGTTGGAGCAAAAATATGCGAGCATGCATAGGTAGTTCAGTCTCCTTTTTTTAAAAAATAATTTTCCTCTGGAGATTTTTATTTTGAAACCAGATTCCTGGAATATCCCCATTTTTTATTAGCTACTGGCTTGATATGATACACTTACGGGAGGTGTGATCTAAAAAAACCATTGGTATTATGCTACTACTACCCGCCGCCTCCAAAAATACATTCTTTTGTGTGCTACTTACTTTGGAAAATATTCAAGAGAAACAATCTATCCTGATATTTTTCGAACTGAAAAAGAAAAAAATCGAATATGCGGGAGTCATGCTAAGCTCTAGTCTCTCTCGGAGGTATACAAAATTTAATGTGCATAATATTTTTTGGAGAGATGCACACGCCTCTTATTGAATGTGTCCGTAAATACGAAGAATATAGGTGGCAAGAATTGCATTGCTTCAAGCCAACTGCAGAAGAATACGAAAGGTATACATGAAAAGGCATCAGGAGACCCTTAAAGCGTCCCTTTAAAGACGTTTTTTTTTTTCGAAAGAAACACACTCTGTTTGTGTCGCTCTGTTAACCGTGATGATAAAATGTGTCCAACTTGAACAAGCTGAGACAGCCGCGGCCGGAAAAGGAGTGAAAAAAAGAAGCGAAAAAAGAAGAATAATAAGAAAAATACTCGCTACAAAATAAAGTTTATGTGAGTCCCAAAAAAATACACACACACGTATCCACTGTTATATCTCCCAAGCTATACTATTTTTTGCACACACACGCATCTCTCAAACGAAGATACGCAAAGGGACACATAACAAAAGAAGCAAGACAATTTTTTTTGTTTCATGATGACGCGCTCCATCGTGAGCATTCCTGCTGTTTAACTGCGCCAGAGACCGGCAAATCAAAAAATGATGAAACACACAAAAAAATTGTGAAGCGGAGCTTCTTCTGCCTTTTTCTCGAGGAGAAGATAAGCAGCTATATGAAATAAATAGATACTTGATTCTAGAAAGAGAAGAAAATATATTTATGTTGTGTCATCCGTCGTCACGAATTAAATTTCCCGTTAGTTGCACTTCCATTTGGCAACATCTGAGAAGAAGAAGGTAAGAGTAGTAATGTATGTCTGTGCGCGCAGTTGCTGCTAAATACTTGTTTGTTTTTTCCTGTCGTGTTCCAATAAAAAATAGATACAGATACAGTGTTAGTGAGTAATTACCCGCGCACATTTGAAATTTCGTCTCCTTCAACTTTATTTTTTCTTCTTTTCTCATCTGGGATGGGATAAGGTATAAGAAAAGGATATCTATCTATCTCTAGATTTTATGCGCCGTCGACAAACTTAAATGTGGAAAATTACCCGGTCAAAATGGATAGCCATCTTTTAATCTGCTTCGCGAGAAAATTAACGTTCTTCTAAACAGAATATACATTTACGAATCCATTATTAGATAAAAGGCTGATAAGCATATGGAGCATCATCATCAGTTGTTCTCCTCAGAACTTCTCAAAGTCTGGAAAGCTTCTCTTATAAAAAAACTCGTCTTTTTTATTAGACGAAAAGCTGCTTGATTCAGTTGTCTTGGTCGTCCACTTCCATTTTCCTAAATGGACACATACTTACTTGCTCCACACAAAAAATATATATAAATATTGGATCTTAACAAAGTGAAAATGAATAGACTCTCAAGTCCCATCTTGCCCGAGATGAAGAAGCCTTTCCGTCTCTATTTCTTTGATTTTCACACACACACACGCACACACATAGCAGAATGCTCCATTACATGATCATTATTAGAGTGTACACATTTTTCTTACATAAAATATCGTGTCTGTTTCTTTTCTTATGTTTGTACCTACCGCAAAGCCGAAATGAAGAACAGAAGCAGGCAAAGCTGACTTATACAATCATTCTTTTTTTTGCCACAAGAAAATAAAATGTAGCTCTGCACACATTAGAATGATCATTGTAGTATGCGCAGAGTAATCTTCAGGCTGCGCCTCCAATATTCAACAGGGAAGGAAAAAAAAGTCTTTTCTACAAAAAATCTATTCTAAAATATATATTTCTCTCTCTGCGCTTCTCTCCTGAGCTCACCATAAGTTTTTTTTCTGTGTGCATAAATGTATGTGTGAGTCATTCCCACTGTGGCAACTTTTTTTTATATTCTCGAAGCTGACTGAGCCTCCTCGCTCAAGCTTAGCTCTTGCTCACTCACTTCTTTGAGTCGCTCGCAGTGTGAAGCTTTTTTCATATATTTTGGTGGAGACGAGGAAACAGAGTCAAGTAAGGTTTCAGCTCTCGTGGGGTGAACACAGCCAGGAAAAAAAGTTGGTGGTTGGTGTGTGCTCACAAAAAAGATAAGCATCTGAAATCATACTTTGCTTCTCTGCATTTTTCTCTTCCGTTCTTCACGTTTTGAAAGAAAATTTTTGTTCTTTTAGTTTCCTGCTCCACAAAAAAAATTTTTTGGACACAAGAAACCACGTTGTTGTCTTAAAAGCTGCAGTGGTGCACTTCACAACATAAAAATCACTATTTTGTTTAGAAACATAAAAAGGTGGAGACACGGAGACACTTATTAATAAAAAAACCGAGAAATACTTACTTGCATAATGGAAGCATTGTGCTCCGATTCCTCAAGTTCTGTTGTTGTTGCATCACAGTAGACAAACAGTATTGTGGACACAGTTTTGCAAGACAAAAAACTTTAAGACTTTTATTTTGTTGTTGAAAAGAGGAAGGAGGAAAAAAGAGTGAAAAATAGAGATTCTTACATTCTTCCGTTTCGGTAATCTTCCTTGAAATAAGTTTACATATAAAACTACTCTCGCTCGTCATCATCATCCTCTCTCATTACTTGAGAAAAAGAAAGTGTAAGGAATTATGGAGCAGGATAATACACTTTTTTTTGCTCTCGCAGTAGAATTTACTTAACTTTACATTTTCTTCATCGTGTGTGAAAAAATATATAATCCTGGTGCATTTTATTTATGTGAACTGTGAAAAAAGAGAGTAGAAGAAGAAAAAAGAAGATAAGAATAAAAAAACGTATGAAAATCCTTGGCTTACTTTTTTATTGTGTTTTGCTCATCTTCTCCGTCGTCGTCGTGTGAGAGTGAAAAAAAAGACGTTGCACATATTTTTAAGCTCTTCCTAAAACCCATCTTGTTACAGGACTATAATGACTCTTAATATGCAAATGGAATTGTGTTCCAATGGATTTTAACTATTCTGGCTTCACCGGTGGTGGGACATCTGCAAAATGCACACACATAATATGTAGGCGGTGGTTCACAAACAGAAACAGTTAGTGTTTATAAAATAATGTTTTATTTCGTGTAAATCGGATCGCAAAAGTAAAAATAAGTCAACTCATGCAAAATAGAGCTCAAATTGGAAATTAAAAAGATAACGTTCGTCGATAATTTATTTTCTGCAATTGCAATCACTTTTCCAGAAGATAACCAGCTTCGTCAGCAATATTATCTATCATATTCCTATCTATTCCTTCTCGGAAGAGCATATTTCAGTAGGAAGCCGTTTAGAAATACTGACAAGTGTATCCAAAATACTTTCACAATTTTGAAAGCCCCTTGAAAGTAAAGAAGACTCATTTCCGAACGCAGGTGCGTATTATTAACATTGTCACTGCGGAGAAGTGGTGCATTTTGTTGTCGCAGTGAAGATACATATTTCTTTGGGGTGGGTGGGTGTGTGTGGTGCGAGTGAGTTTTTGTGTGCAGTTTTTTTTTCTCTCTCTCTCTCTTTCGTATACTTTATCACCACTAAGGATCTCATTAAGATAAGAGAAACGGTGGAGGTAGTGTTGGAAAAAAGATACGTGAAAGAAAAAAGAGCATCTCTTTATTACTTCAATAATTCACATACTTTTCACATAATTACTCCTCCGCTTTTTTTTTCGAAAAAAAGTATCTTCAGCGAGTGTCATCATCATCATCACTATCACCATTATCATATTTTTTTCTGCTGCAGCAGTCTTGCACCATAAAATAGCAGAAAGGAATAAACTTAAAGAAAAAGATCTCCGCTTTTACTTTCTTTGTGTTTCTTTACTGATGGAACAACCCATGTGCGCATATTTCTTCGGAAAGACAAAAACGTGGCAGTGCCGTCGTCACAATCTTCTCCCCAAAAAAATAAACTTTATTTTTTAAAGAAAAAGAGACTTCCCTCTTGCTCCAGTTTTTTTTCGGAGATCCTCCACCAAAATCCTCAGATTACATCTGTTATTTTTTTTCTTTCTCTTTACAGGACACACAAAAAATATCCATTCTCCTTATCTGCAATCACAGTTCATCAGCTGAGTGAAAAGAAGCAAAAACAAAAACCGGGAAAGCCAAAATAGCCATATAAATAATTGAACAAAGAGAAAA
>JAHZNF010002339.1:0-12343 GCA_027744215.1 Troglopedetes dispersus
AGTGGTTGATAAAACCTAGAAAAATTGCATTTTGTGCCAAAAAAAATCCTGCTCATGTCATCAACGAAGAAGGCAAAGGAAAGGGAAAAAGTGCATTCAAGTGATTGGATTACAATTCTATACTGTTGTTATCATTCACAAAATTAGGCAATTTATTTCTAGTACGAGATATTTAACTTGCAAACAACAAATTGTAACTTGGTAGGCCAGTGGCACCTTTAAAATGATGAATAGAAGAATCACGAACACAAGACAAAGGCATCCTGATGAAGACGCTGATGACGCGAGGAATGTCAAAGTCAGGCCTGGCGACTTCCAAAAAAAAGAAGAATAATTACCGGCTTTCTGCTTTTTCTTTGGAATTATGCAGAATAAAAACAATTAAGTAATTTTCTATGAGCATTCACACTGTACATATATAATCTTTTTGATTGATGGATTACATCCGCTGTCCCAACCCTCCCATTCACTTTTTTTTCAATGTACATAATATATATTTTTGGGCTGCTAATTTTGTGAGAGTAGATATGATTGTATTTGTTTACATTACCATATTTAATTCAGTCTCCTCGGAGGAGTCTTGTTGATGAGTTTCAATGAGTTAATTATAATAACAATGATTATATATGTTGAGTTGGAGGTAATTATTTGAGATATGAAGAGATGCAAATTGCTGGCAGATGACATAAGTGCACTTTACCGCAATTGCATAATTCGCCTAATGTGAAATGATGGATGAGACAAAAGATGCGCTTCTTCTACTTAAATGCAATTTTACAGGTTGCTCACTTCTTTTTTTATTATGATTTAGGTGCATCCATTTAAAAAAAAGTATAGTAGTTAGTTCGGCAAATGCATATAAATATTTATCTCCACGAAACTAGAACTTATTAGAGAACCGCAAGGCTCTCTCTCTAAAATCATTTTTTTTAAATCTGTTCAAAAATAAGAAAGGAACTTGCGTAGGTAGAGTTGTTTGCTCACTCACAAGCAAGGAAACCATATAATTTTTAAATGGAACCTCTTAAAGGGCTAATCTACAAATAAACTGGGATAAATTATTTTTTGCACAAATTATGAAAATCAAGTGCATCTCCTTTTTTTCACCCTAAAAAGTTATATTGTAAATTGCAAGGTTAGCTACGCACCTCTGCTATTTTGACTTATAACCTTTCTTCCACTTTTTTGCCATTTTATTTATACTTTTCAGCTTTTTTATGATAAAAACTTGTTTATTTGTTCCATTTAATAATTTTAACTAAATATGACTGTTCAAATTGGAAAAGTAGTCAAACGTAATTTTTTTTGTACCCAGCTTTATGAATATTAAAATTTTGTTTAGAATAAAAATCGGCAAATAACTGTCAAAATCCCTTTGAAAGGAAAGACACTGATAATTTTGGCAGTAACAATCAAAATAGGCCAGTATGGTCCATTAATATTAAGTTTTATCTCTTTTTTTTATAATAATAATCAGGTGAAGGTGACGCAATTCAAACTTTAAAATGAAATTATTTTACACTCAACAATTCCACAGATTTTTTTAAAAAGTGCATTTCTAAACTTTACATAAATTACGCGTAATAAAACCCATTAAAGGCAAAGTGCTGTCAATTTTCGTGAATGACATGAAAGCATAATCCGCCTGTCACCAGTCTACTTACGCAGCGTAATTTACAATTACAATCTGAAGGCTAATCTAGTTTTATGGACACTTCCTGCTTTTTGCACCACCACAATTTTAATATTTTCTGAAGTATAATATGATGCAACTTTAATGTTATGGCCTTTTGATCTGAATTAATTATTGTGTTGAGTGAAAACCTGTTCTCATTCCAGTGGAATGAATTCTCTTTAATCTTTAATTCAACGGAGGGAATCCGGTGCCAACCTTTCAAAACTAATATATATTATTAATGGAGAGGATGAGGTGAACTGGATAAAAAGGAAAAAAAGTGCATTCATTTTTAGTGCCGATTATTTTCTATTGAAATTCCCAAAAAAAGGTAATCAGATTTTTTTCAGAAGATTCACAAGACATATCAAGGAAAGTGAATGCACCAAGACAAATTGAGTCAGCGCTTATATGTACGCTCGAGTCGTGTCCACCACTATTATTATCTGCTAGAATGTTGACGTAAAATGCAATGCATATATATGCAATCAGAAGAAGGCCACACATGATGTACACATTGTAACGGAAAATATAGGAATTAAGATGAATAGATAATCATGAATGATAATGATAATAAACATGAGAAAATATGACATGGCTCATCTTCCCATTTTTTATGCTTGCCTGCCATGCATTGTTAATTGCACGCATGCATAATACTACCTACCTACATATAACCAACAATTGTTGACCTTGTATTTTTTATATTTTATTTTATTATCATTTCTTCGGACGGTCTCCTTTGTCGTAAAAAATAAGGTGCAAAATGGATCACCATCTAAAAAATTTAGCGATGAGACTTGTCTCCAATAAATTCAACAAAAGAAGACGGAACTCAGCCATCAAGTAATCTCTGCAATCAATCATTGGAATGAACAACATAATAATTAACAGGTCCAGATTCCAGATAAAACTATTTTTGTCGCATGTGCAGCCCAACCTTGCTCTTTTAATTTGATCTTGATTCTTATCTTGGAATCCAGGTCTACATACTGTACATATATGTTATGTGATGACACTGCAAGGGTGGTGGTGACTTTTGCCAAGTTGCAAGTGCAATTGGGATAACCTTCAGCAGTGAATTTCTTTATTTTTGAAACGAACCTATAGATAGGTGTACATCAAGAAAAGCATGCATCTTTGTGAAACATAGCAAACGCGTGGCCGAAAATCTTCTGTGTAATTAATTTTGTCATTGTCATTTCAAAAAAATTATAGAAATGCAATACACATGCAAAAATGGTGTTATAATGCTTCATTATTTCATTGCACGCATGGAAGAAGATCTAAGAAGAAGAAGACAATGGTAATTCAGTCTCTATGAAATTATCTTTGAAGACAAGTTTGATGATATTGAAAAAGTCAGAAGTGATCATCCTTCCCAATGGCAAATCATCACTACCACCACCGCCACCAGTCATTCATGTCACATGTCATTAGAAGTTATTAGCGAGTCTTCTTCTTCTTAGTTACCTCCAAAATAATTTTTATGGACAACTCCAATTCCTCGTTAATGCCCATTTATCTGTCAAAGAGAAAAAAGCTCCCTTGTTAACTTGTTCCTGGTGGCACAATCTCTGAAAATATGAAAATACCGTTGGACACAGTAACTTTAGTAAATTCTATAATTTTAGCTAAAGGCAATAACGTTTCACTTCTTTGTGTTATCTTAAAGGTTAACTTGTACCTTGAATACCACGATTGAGCTCCATGATCCCCTAAATAAGTAATGATAGCAGATAATAATGAAGTAATTTTTTTGGAATGAAAGGTTCGGCCAAAATTATAATATTTGTAGCAACTTTTTTATTCAAATGAACACGATTTAATGAACAATATAATGCGGATGACCAGTAGTAGTTCGTCAAAGATTTATTAAAGTAAAGACAAAAATGTCTATACTTACCAAAAATGAGACAAAGGGATCAACTTTATACCCAACACGAGTAAAAAAAAGATGAGTTGCGCATCTCCCTTTCATCTTGTACTCATAAAAGTTATGAATGAGATAGCATTTCAAGTTTTCTTCTGATACCCTTCCAAAATGACGATCATAATTCCTCGCACAAACTACGAAGATCACCACTCTTGACAGAGTAATTAGTATATTTAAATTTTTCAACGTGTGCAAATAGGTTCAACATGCGTACGTACATCATCATAATGCGCCTCTACCCTTTCAACCTTTTCATTCCATAAAAAATAAGGATCATGGTGACCCAGACACTTGAAACAGCCACGCACGCGTAAGCATGTGAACATCATATAATTTTAGAAGAAGGGTCAATAATACAACAAAGAAACAAAAAACAAAACAAAACAAAAGGGGAAAAGATCAAGTAAAGTGGAAAGTAAT
Organism: Troglopedetes dispersus; assembly: GCA_027744215.1. NCBI lineage: Eukaryota > Metazoa > Arthropoda > Collembola > Entomobryomorpha > Paronellidae > Troglopedetes > Troglopedetes dispersus. The sequence goes on from JAHZNF010002339.1 coordinate 4,032, forward strand.
GTAAATACTAAAAGGAATAGGTAATAACCATAACTCAGCAATGTCAACCACAATTGAGGCACACAAAATAGGTAAACATTCATCTTATCATGTAATGTTACTACTGATGTGAAGAAGATACGTCAGAAAAGTGATTGTTTACAGATTTTGTGGCAGATTGGTAAAATAGGCGAATCGGATATACGCGCGATAAGGAGGTGTATCTCTTAAAAAGAGATGATGACAAAATTGTGCTGCTGGTGGTCACGATTTGCAATTCAAGTTTTCTTGTCTTTCTTCTTCTTACTTTTTGCTTCTTCTTTTTTTTCTCACAAATTTACTAATTTATAATAATTCACCCACCTTGCCGTTCAGATTTTGGTGGTGCCTGAAAACCTTGGAAAGGGAAGAGCCACTTCTTGTCCTTATCACTTCTACATATACTGTCGCCCCAAAGAAAGGAATGAGCTGGGAACTTTGATTGTAAAGTATATTAAATTGACAAGGTACACAAGCAAAAAAAATTAGTAGAAATGTGGAATGCAGTGTCACAAATATTAATAATCTGTCTGCCCAGTAGTACAGCAATAAATGCGCTATTTAATAAGTAGTTGGATTTGCTGGACTAGAAAAAAATATAAAAAGTGAAGTGTTAATTTGTACATTAACCGTCATGTAATTAAAACTTGTACAGACAGAGCATGACTGGGTCATAAATCATGATTTCATCTTTCAAATCTCATTTATTAACTCACCGAGAGAATGTAAATATGTATGAGTATAAAATTAGCGATAGAGAGTCAACATGATTTTGGTCTATTTTTAGGTTGGAGGACAGTGAAGCGCGCGAAGGGCTTCATTAAAAGTACTAAACATGAATTAAATAAATTCTGAAAAATAAAATAGAATGTGTAAAATATTAAGCAAAAAAAACAGCCTTTGTCTTGAGCATAATATTTGGCCACATTTGGCTAATCGTTTCGAGGCCGTTGCTCTTTTGCATGGGACTCCTGTTTTTACGCAAAAACATTCTAAATATGAGCCATAAAAAGCAATAATATTTTCCTCTTGAAAAAAAAATCAAATTACGTAATAATAAAAATGTAGGCGAGGATGTGTCATCCTTTTCCTTCATATGTCATTCATGTGTTGTATTTACCTTTCTTCAGAGAAAAAAAAAACTACACAAATAAAATTATCACCAATGCCATTTTTAACTCTGAATTCTACGAATGACCAAATATAGGAGAAAAATTAATCAAACTATGAGCCAACTCACTCACTTTTCACCAAACCATAAAAACTACACTATCTAATCTTTATTTTTTTTACTCAGTGGTAATATTGTAAACAAAGTAAAATCCATCCGCAACAACAATAAGTGTTGCAATATTGCGTAACAAATGCATTCATAAAACCACACCTTAACTTTCTTTCATTTGGTTAAACTTTTTATTTAATTGGACTGCTTGCGCTTTTGTCGGAAATTGGCCACACGTGTGTGACAAATTATACTTATGCTCCTGTCACATTGAGTTTTCATCATTGGCCCTCCTCCCCCACAACATCTCTGCATTATTTCGCTCAACTTGCTGTTGGTGACAGGCAGCCGATTAGCTTGATGAGAAGATGGTCGGTAGTCGGCACTCTTTTTCCACATTCTTTAATCATAATTAGGCATTTGGATATTATAATCAGATATCATATTTCGAAACTCAACAATTTATCACTTATTCACACATCATTAAAGATACTGATTTATTTTCTTTTTCCCCTTTTTCAAAATGTTAAGAAGTTAATTGGTTCAGAAAGCATAATCGCAGCTGAACGTTTTTGGAGACTCTAATGAGACCAGTGTGCGCGGGCGGCAAAAAACTCCTCCCCCACAACATCTCTGCATTATTTCGCTCAACTTGCTGTTGGTGACAGGCAGCCGATTAGCTTGATGAGAAGATGGTCGGTAGTCGGCAACTCTTTTTCCACATTCTTTAATCATAATTAGGCATTTGGATATTATAATCAGATATCATATTTCGAAACTAAACAATTTATCACTTATTCACACATCATTAAAGACACTGATTTATTTTCTTTCTCACCTTTTTCAAAATGCTAAGAAGTTAATTGGTTCAGAAAGCATAATCGCAGCTGAACGTTTTTGGAGACTCTAATGAGACCAGTGTGCGCGGGCGGCAAAAAATTATTTATTTTTTTGCTTACATACCAATCCGCCATTACGCAATCAAGTAAACAAAGCATCACATCCACAATGCTACTTAATTAAGACGTTCAAACATTAAAATACAAGCGCAGCAATTAATCACAATTATCTCGTCCTTGTCAAATCTGTCTTGAATATTTAAGTGCTCTGTCTTCTTGTCTCTTTCTCCTTATCATTTATTAGATTCTAAATTATGGCATGAAGCGCATGATAATTATTTCGCTCATTGCCCCAGATAAAAAAAATATTCTTGTAATTACAACTGTGTTGGACATAGCGTGTGTGATCAATTCTAAATATAAATTCTAGCTTCTTTTTTGTACTTAATTCTAACCCATTTTTAGATTTTCAAAGTTACTGATGATGAGTGACATTTGTCCATGTCATCACTACTGCCCAGTCAGTCCACTTTCATTATTCATTATTAGTGAAGATACAACTGTGTTGGACATAGCGTGTGTGATCAATTCTAAATATAAATTCTAGCTTCTTTTTTATACTTAATTCTAACCCATTTTTAGATTTTCAAAGTTACTGACGATGAGTGACATTTGTCCATGTCAACACTACTGCCCAGTCAGTCCACTTTCATTATTCATTATTAGCAAAGATCACGAAAAGTGAAAAGGAACACCAGTAAACGTGCTTATCCACTCATGACTACTTGGATTTCACCCTTTTCTAAAAAAATACTTTCAGGTATAAATTATGACATGGTTTATATGATTCTTCACAGGTTTGTCATAGAACATGACACGACTCCACTCAACACACGAACAACGACATCGCCTTAAAAAAACCGACCGACCTACGAAATGGGAGCGCAATAATATGAAGATGTATTGTTGACAGGAGGCCAAATCATCGTAAATGCCACGAAAAACATCATCGAATTGTGTGCTATTCAAGGTACTCATTGACATTAGAATCACATTAAAAATTTGTCTATTGATCGAAGGGAAAGAAAAATATAACAACTATTTTATGTTTCTTTGACCATCTTCATTTGCTTATCGGCATGTGGTCGATATTTTGCGGTAGATTTCAAGGTGGATTGGATACTTCTTCTGGATCATCATTGCCGTTTTAATAGAACATTACTACAATTATTATGTACTTGTGTACAAATCAGTTCTTATTTGTAAGTTGGATTATTACAGTTATTGGAACAAAAGTCGAGTTGGGAAGGATATTATTATTTTAGCTCTGTCTAATTGAGCGAAAGAAGTAGATTTCATTACCACTGTGGACACAAAAATATAATCAATCAAATTGGAGAATGCATGTAAATTGTTTTTTATGTCTTCTTTACTGTTGGTTGAAGGACTGTTTGTGCAGATGGTGGGCCTGAAATATTTAATTGCACATAATTGACAAAGTGAACACCTTTTTGAGGGAAATATGTGCATTTTTGTTGAATGCCGTGTCGTGTGGCAAATTCATGCACGCATGATGAGAGCTTGAATTTTGCGTATTTAAGTATATATACCTTATTACTGACAAGTTAATGGGAGGCGAAAGGAGTTACTCGTAAAATATTAGGTGTAAGAGTTATCGTACTACACATTTAATACATTTGGTCACTTCGAAATGCATCTCATTAATTTTTTTTCCGAAAATAAGGGACCTTTCCCTATTCTTAAGGGACTTTTTGACCGTCGAAATTTATAATTACAGACGTATTTATAGATTTTTGGACGATGTACTTAAGATAACCGAAGAGTGTGCCAAGGAATTTCTGATTCTCAACAGTAAAAAAATATTTAACTGGCTGCTCTTTCTGAGAACAAATTTCTGCAAGAATTGTATGATTGAACTTGAGCAAGTTACAAAAGGGTAAAAATATTTATATTGACAACACTTCACAAATCGAAGCCATCAACACTTCATAAAAAAAGTGACCGTATTGACCAACATTATTATGGAGATGAGTTGGATGTTACTGCTCACTCAAACAAAAAAATTAAGTAACTATAATTTTTTTGCAAATTTTCAAAAAAAGTGTTGATAGTGTCTCCTTATCTCTGCGCAAACGACACAAAAAAGAGAAAGAGAAAAAAATATATTTTGCGAATGAATTAAAACAAAGGGAGGTGGTTCTTTGTTGGGGGATTCCACACACACATCACTTTGCCAGCACTCACTTCATCATCATCAGAGATTATGATAAAAATCATTTAGGATAATGCAATATTTGTTAGCTGTTATTAACCACATCTAAAAAAAATATTATGTTTCACGTCGACTCGTCTTCCATTCTGTAATAAGGTGGACACTTGATGATAAGGATGATTAGCCATTATTAATCCCCAGTGATACCTATGTACTTGTAAAATACACACGCAATCATACGTCAACATTTAACAATGCAAGCTACAACATAACCTGTCCATAGATTTCAGAGGAGTGTTCTCTCTGTTTACTGATCATGCCATGTCAGATGTCATCTGAAACTAAAAGTGAGCGATTGACGGATACATTCTTACATACATATATGATGATGATGATGATGCGTGTATCACCCACAAAAAAAATAATTTTTATTTATGTAAAACAATAGAAAGGAGTAAAAAGAAAGGAGTCCAACAAACAAAAAAATCCTATTTTAATAAGAAGAAGTGTATATTTATTTATATGTTTCAAAAAATGTGTGGGATGTTATAAGCAAATAGGTTATTTGCTGCTGGTATATCGCAAAATAAGCCTTTGAGTTATAAAAACACAATTATTTATATAGTTTACGACGACAGAAGGTTTGTTGAAAATGTAACAAGAGGACTGCTACAAATTGACGGATGGCAGCAGGCTGCCCTGCATCATCCGCCGCTGCTGTGATTCCACACATTTAATGCTGCTGCTGCCTGAGGGACCTCAGTTTTTTTTATAATAAAAGAAGCAAAAAGTAATCCTAATGCATAAAAATGATTCACATTCACACATATTTGGATGTCTTAACTGTCCGAAGATGAGCAGCAAGAATTCAAGGTACCTACGAAGCAGGGCCTTTGTCGCTTTGGTACAAAAGGGGAAGCGCACCCCAAGATGCTATCATCACTTCATCCTCTGCTTTCGAACAAGCACACGAGATTATTTGTGATCAGTCGCAAACAGCTGTAATTTTTTTTTTGAAAAAATGAAATACGTAAGTTTCTTTAAATAATTTTTTTTGTGTGGGAATTTCATAAAATAAAATGTGGCAAGTGTGGTAGTGAGAAAGTGCAACTTTTGTATCTGAAGTCATTCATGACTGGATTTATTTCTAAAAATTGTTCTTCTCTGTGCTTATCTGTGTCTAGTTGGTCTTTATTGTTGTGGTGGTGGCAGCGTTCGGAGTGTGCACATCCCAGCAGTACCGTGCGGTCAGGGATGCCAATGAAATTGTGATAACGCGCAGCGAAAATGAGAACAATGGGGATGGAACATTCAGGTAGGTGAAAATAAATAATTAATAAAATTTATGTGATGATAAGGTTTTCTTTGGCTATGCACATCAGTTACAAGTAATTATATGTATGTATGCCTTTGTGTCCTTTATAGATGGCTTTATGAATTGTCCGATCAGACAAAACAAGATCAAAATGGGTAGGTGACCAGCAACAATAAAGCATTTAATTACTACCACAAGTGTGTCCAGACACCACTTTCCCGATGGTTTCCTCTATTCCTGACTTTTAAATTTAAAAAGTCACCAGGAGCATTTGCTTGGGTGTCAAGTCACACTGTGCACTTGCAAACTTTGTAAAATTAATCTAAGTTTTTCTTTTCCTCTAGCTACGTGAAGGATGGTCCAGACCCCGAAAATTCCATCCAGGTAAACTAGTCTAATTAATTGACTGTACATTTACTTAGTTTTCAAACCAAAAGGGAATATTGTAAAAAGTTTTATACAATAATTATAAATTTCGATTATAAATATCGTTTAGGTCATTCAAGGATCCTTTTCTTACATTTCCCCGGAGGGAGAGCAGATCAACTTGAGGTAACAGATTTTGAATGAAAAATACATTACACAAAAATGAATCGAAAATGAGCTAGTAACGTATTAAACTGGTCTTGATCTAGATATGTGGCAGACGAAAACGGCTTCCAACGTAAGAAGGAGTGTCGAATCATGAGACAGAAATTCGTATCTGTTTAATGACGAGACCATATACATACGAATACATAGTAGATGCACTTTTATTATGCTAACCTAAACGAGCGGAATCTTGAAATGAACTAACTCTGTCTATTTATTTAAATATAGCTGAAGGCGCTCATCTTCCAACGCCACCACCTGTTCCAGAAGTAAGAATGATAGAATAGAAATTAGCAACGTTTAGAAATTCATATACTTAACCTATTTGAAACAGATTATTATTAACCTAATATTTATTTATAGGCTATCCAAAAAGCCCTGGCCGCCGCTGCCAGTAACATTCAGCCACAATACCGACCAGCCCCAAAAACACTCCCCCCTAGTCGACAACAACAACCTCGTCGTTTCTAGTCTGCTCAACATTGGTTTATTTAAAGCATATATTGACATTTCTTTAATTTAGCTTTCAATTGGATCTTACCAACCTAGTAAGCAGTGGAATATATTCCACAGTTAAATATTTTTTCTAAGCAAAACCTAGTATGCAATGCAAATTTTAGTTGAGCAAAATGTGTGATATTCCAAGGAATATGGTTGTTTGTACAAAGTTTGTATATTTGCAAAACACATGATACCTGATTGATGTTTTATTTTTTAAAAGTCGAAATAAAATTTAAAATTCTACCTGAAGCCGGAGATGCACTACACTAAAAGTTCATACATAATTAAAAATACTTTCTCCTTCTTCATACTTGTTGAGCACTTTATGCAAAATGCACAAAAAGAAAGTTTCCTGCAAGAATAGACTCAACAGCTCATAAGCTACATAATTAATAATGTAAAAGGACGAAGCAAACCACCAACCTAATGCATAAATGAATAATAGTGCTGTATACAATGCTTATTATTTCTGTAAGGCAATTTAGTGAAAAGATGGAAAAAATGCAAAAATTAAATACGATCTCACTTTACCCCATTATAAATTGTTGGAAAATGGAGTGAATGTAGGATTGACGAGTGTAGTAACAAATAAAAAATATTGCAAGTATGGATAGAATGGAAGCTTGTATGATATATACTTATCAGTATTGATGTTTACCGTAATTTGCATCTAATTATGTCGTTTGCCCTATTAAAATTCATATAGCAGATATAAATTCGCAGTAGTTTGCAGGATGTAATCATGCAATTGCAAAATGAATGTAAAAAGTATGTACTTCTTGGGCATTTTTATATTTTATCAAGCTGCCAAAAACTTTGTGGAAATTTTATTTTTTGTGAAATAACATTTCAGATTCAGATCATGTTTAGAAATCCAATTTACATTTTGTAAATGACTGCTTTTTGTTCACGCATCATTTCCAAGAGAAGGGTGGAGAAGGTCCGTGTGACTTAGATGCGGTTGTAGAGGAAGGGGTACTGGATGCGTCCTTGGACTTGGTTGTTGTACCTGGCGAAGATGGGGTAGTATTGGTGGTATTGGTGGCGATACATGTTGTTGTACATTCCCTGGTAGTATTCTGGAACATATTCCCTCCTGTATTGTTCCTGCTCACGTTGTTGTTGGTGGTGGATGTACTGTTGTTCTGGGAGGACGACATCAACAACTTGGTGCTCGGTGGGGACGACAAGCTCCTGCTGGACAGTCTTCATGTCTCCAACGGTGTACTTGTAGTCGCCGGTCATGGGGTCGACGATCTTGCCAACGGTTTGTTCCTTAACGTGACCATCGGGGGTGAGCTGGACGTCAGTGTAGATGTGTTGGAGGCGACCGTGTTGTTGTCCTTGGTACACGTGGTTGTAGATCCTGTCCAACACGTTCCTGTAGTAGGATTGGTCGTACTCTTGTCCGTATTGCTGTTCGTGGTGTCCGTAGTAGTGGATTGGGTACATGTTCCTGTTCCAGACGTAGTCTCCGGTGACTGGGGTCACGGTGTCGTACTTGAAGAGGTTAACCAATGGGTAGACGTACTTGTAGAAGTAGACTCCGTTGGTGAAGTATTGCTGGAAGGCGGGAATGTGCCAGAATCTCTG
>JAHZNF010002340.1:0-17506 GCA_027744215.1 Troglopedetes dispersus
TCTTATGTAAATAGCACAATCAGGCAGAGACAGGAGAGGTGGCATACGTGAGAAGTGTTAGTGTAACATGTGATTACCATCACATCAAATCATCAATGCTCACTCGGTAACTTTTTTTTTCTTCAGAAGCACATTTTCTTTCATCCTGTTGAAATATGGGTCACGTCATCGTTTCTTTATTTTTTCCCTTACAAAATAAAATTAAACTCGCCCAGCAAAAGTTCACTTGATGATCGAACTTCAAGAAAAAAAAAGTCAATCATGGTTGGTGATCCTCAAAAGCTCTTCACAACAGCAGCAAAAAATTTTCATCGCCACAAAAGCATTATCTACTTTTTTCTCAATTACTAATTTAATCTGCATTTGCAATCAGGCTTTTGAAACCAATCATCATCCACTGTTTTGTGTCCATTGCATTAAAACATCCGCAAAAATACTGCTCACTCACACACTTTTCAAAGTCAGATGCGTATGGAAATCATGATTACAAAGCATACATAACATGCGAAAGCAGTTGAGTTCTTTCGAAATAAAATTTCTTCTGAATCAAGGTGCCCTTTCCTTGTCCCACAGAGAGTGTTTTTAACTGACCTTGTTTCTTGAGCAGAAAACAACGGTCACACTACTACGCAATTGCATGAAGCAAGCAAACGCATCAACCCTGGAGGCTCTGTCTGTATTCATCATTTCGTGCAAGAGCGAATAACAGTATTTGTTACCAAATACCACGAAAATCTCAGCTTTTTTGCTACTTCCTTATATCCGCTTGGAGCAACCGGTTTGGTAATTAATCAATATCAATACCAATCAATCCGACAATGCATGTCAGTGCGAGAGAGAGGGAGAAAGAGAGGTGTGCCAAAAAAAATCAATGCTGCGAACAATCCTTTCTGATGCACCTGTCAGTAAACATGCCCAAATTATTTGGCGTTCATCGACGTGTCATCATTATTATATAATCCTTGTTTTCGTTCGAATATGATGCGTGGACGTGAGCAGAATATTTTACTCATTGCAATTATAGAATGAGAAGAAACTTGCAGGCAGCATTGGTGTACGCACATTCGTTGATTGCAAATCTGTGATATTTTGATTCGCTGAAACATTAAAAAACATGTGAAGACACCATTTCGTAGTACTTACATGCATATTTGATTTAAGGTGCATGTCTTAATTTATTCTATGCTTTGTTGATGCAATTGTTTACATGACCAACATCGTATTCATTACAAAAAATTCATGAAAAAAATGGTAACGATCTCGAAAAAAAATTACAGGGGTGCTGGTGCCACGCATAAGTGCAGGATCTTCTTCTCAGAATAGTATGACGTTGTTAGTGATGGATGATGGATGAGTAACGTTTTACAGCTTCGGTTTTGCAGTAAACGCTCAAGAAAAAAACACAAATCGTAAGGCAACTACTTCTAACCGGATGGTTTCCTGTGAATTCAAATATGGATCTGAATGGTATTTTTTGTCGAATGTCTATGATATTCGGCCACTCCCCGTTGGACAAGATGCACTCAGAGATTTAGATTTAACGAAATAAATTAATGCTGAAGTTGAGTTTTGCATCAAACTAAAGAGTTAATAATTTTCGGACAACGACATTGCTATTTATAGTTTGTATCAAACTTTCGTGTGTTTCTTGATGATTTTGTGAAAGTGAGTATTGTACTCATGTAAAGGACATTTGGGTAGTAATGTGCGTGTTGTAGTACCAATATTATTGCTATTATGTAACAATCGTTTTTAAAACATCGTGTCGTTCGTTAATTTTATTTCTTCTACTTTGCAGAAGTATTAAAAACGATTCTTCAGAGCTCTTGAGAATATCTAGAGGAGCAGAGAAGAATGACAATTTCCGCAAAAACTCTAAATTATTTATTTCACAATTCATGTGAATCTTTAAAAACTTCCTTCTAGGGAGAAATTCTCTCTCGATGAGGATGTCATGTGCACTTTTTTTTACAAGCCCCCATCATCTCAGCAGTGCAGTTTCTTTTTAGGTGCAGGATTTGGAATGGCTCATAATGTTACACAAAAAAATGTTGCAAAATTACCCCATTATTCGCCCTTCCTAATTTTATTGCACGCCGGAGACGGTCAAAACCTAGCGAATGAAGAGAATCTTATGTATAAATTACTACATGGATAAGCGTAGTGTAAAAAGACGGTGGGTTTTATTCTGCTGCAAGGTTCCGTCAATAATTTACTCACAAAGTGCTTTGGGAAATTTTTTCACGGAAAGGTCTGCTGACTGGGCGGATCAGTTCCGTGGTGAAAATAAGTTATTGCATTTAATGACAGGTACACCATTTCATTTGCAATCCTGTCGATTCTCCTCTTCTCCTTTTTGCCTGGGATTGGAGCAAGAGGATCCGATATGCGGAAGTAATTTACAGCCTTTCCACTCCACTCTTGAACCTAGACATGTGCAATTTTAAATGCATAATTACACCTTTTGCAGCATCAGATTTCATCATTATCCATGTTTCAGTTGCAGCGTGACTCGTTTCAAGCTGAGAACAAAATGGAGTGGCAGCCAAGTACTGCATATGCGTGTTTTGGTTCAGTAGTGGCGGAATTGCAAGCAACAACTAATTGTTTCCCTGAATTTTTTCGGTCCTCTTGGGTGCATTTGCGTTTGAGAAGGGCATCCTCGTAAACTTTCATCTTTAGAAAAAAAGATTTGATGATGATGCACATCTTTAAAAGATTTAATTGTCTACTCGGGTTCAACTTAAAAGACTGAAACTAACCACAAGGTACACCACTCAAATGCTGTTCACACGGTCGCAATCGCAAGCTAGCGCATAATACATGACCACAGTTTTTCACTCCATTCTTTGGTCAACCTCCGAACATGGTAAACAGTTAGGTAATAAAGATACTTTTAGTTTTTGAGGTTATTGAAATATGCAGTGCACGAAAACCTATTAATATCATTACCGTTTCACGAACATATATAATGCTCAACTCTTTTGTTAGCTGGTCGTGCATAATAAAGTAGGTTATCAGAAACGTCAGTAAAATATGTACTAATATCATGGGAACGGAGTGCTCCTTACAAAAAAAGAATCCATTAAAAATCCACTCCTCCTTGTGTCACTATAAGCTGCCGATATGATACTATTTTCTCTTCTATAAAGAATGGTTCATTATTGTTCAACTGGGAATTTCAAAGGGTTGGCATGTTGGCTCCATAAATGTCTTGTAATGTAACCATTTGTTAAATACAAGTTGGTACTTTATGATTGACGTCGAAACAATTACAAGAGCGCACTCTCAAGTTGAACAAGGCGTCTTTCTTGCATAAAAATGCATTTTTTTTCTCATCTGTAACACAAGAAGAACCACTATTGCATCAGGAATAGATGATCAATTAATCCAATCGCACGAACTAGCCCTTCAAAAAATGATGAAGGAATTCATATATTTTTTTTTCTTCTCTGTCTTAAGTCGTATTTATACAGTGGAGCACATCACATCAGTAACTGTAAGTGACTCCCGAGAAAAAAAATATATATTGAAGTTTTTTTTTGTTTGAAGTGTAAATAATAATAATAAATAATACGCATGGCAGGATCGTAATATATTGAGTGAACGGAAAAAAACTAGGAAATAACCTTTTGTGAATCATCATCATGAAACTATCAAGGAATATAGCATACTTATTTTTTCTCAACAAAATTCGCTCCTTTATTCTTGTCTGCCCACAAGGAGCATGAAACGGGAATTGCAGTTTTGTTGACCTGCCTGCATTGTCAGCTCAATCCATTTTGTTATATTTTTTTTGTGACCAAATGCTATTTTCTTATTTGCACATATTTATCTTCAATGTACCGTACAGGATTGAGTCGGTGAAAAGGGAGAACCGAAGAAGAAGGTTCCCCAACAACAAGAAGCCCATAATATTCCAAGGATGAGTCCACATTTCATGCCTTCGCCAGAATAAACACGCGTCACTCACAAGCTACATGAACAAGAAGACACACATAAAATGTTTGACCTTCACCAGTGCTAATGATGCAGGAATTAAGCAAGTAGGAATGTGTTTTTTTTTTCGTGTAAGTGAAAGAAATGGCAAAATAAATTATTTGTTTGGTGAATTTAAAGGGAATTTATTTCGTTGCAGGAGTGCAGTCCACAACAACTTTTTTTTCTTGCGTAGTTTTGTGGAGAGATAGGATCAGGATGATCATTTATTCACAAATTATATGACAATAAATTACAAGCAACATGCAAAACAACTATCGTGCTCCATCATCTCACATGTCTGCTGACCGAACGGCATCGCAGGAGCGACGAACAGCGATAAGAAGCAAGCAACAGAGCTATCCCTCCTTTCACAAATAATTAAGTGTGTATACAATCTAGTATACGACTTCACTTCCTTGCACCATTGTTACGGAGTTTCAAATTGTACTTTTTCTAGCAAAAAAAAGAGCCGCTAAAAAGTACCTGTACTGCATTTTCTCTAAAGATATGTACACACACAACAACACAAAAATATGTAGGTAAAGGTGAACCCCTCCAAAAAAGAAAGAATTTTTTTATTGCTAACAAGTTAAAAGAAAATGCAGCACCGGTCTCAAGGAGTAAGTAGTCAGGTATTTATTTTTAAAGAAGAGATAAAGACGACTGGTCAAGGAAAAACATAAAATGTGATTAAGACTCTGCATTATCGTTTGTTTGTTTGCTGTAGCTTGACTTTATGATGATTTTATGAGTCAGTGGAAAGCTTGTTTTTTTCCTTGACATATGCACAACGGACGCTGGTAATTAATGAGATGGTCAACTTTCATGCTCATCTTTCCGTACATTCTTCTTCATTCTCATACATGAAAATACTTTCAAACTGCGCTCATTAGCAAAAAAATCTGCTCCAAACACGCCACATCACATTTTACTGCTTATTACGTGAAACTCAAGTGACTAATAATAAGAAACAGTATTCTCAACCGAACGATTTCTCATCACCATTTATTCCAGGAAGTTACATTACAGCTTCGCAATTTTTTTGACCTGGCGCATTTTCTTCCAGTGAAGAGGAATGACGCTCGAAGTCTCTTCACTTCGATAAAATTCTCCTTAAAATTCTACTCCTGTAATTACTACTACCATTTGTCGCATGCTGCAAGTGCAAGAATGTTGCTCGTAGTCATTATCAATGACGCCTTTTAAAAAAAATAGCTGAGCTGGGCTCCGCACAGCAAGCTGCGTGTTTTCCTTGGTCAACCTATGCTAAATACCATCATTTTTCGGAAGTATTTTCACTCAGGTAGTGAAGTGCATACTACATGGCAGAGAAAAAAAGCAATAAAAAGATATTACAAAGTAGATAGCTGGTAAAAGGCCATTGTGGTGGGTTGAATGTAGTAGAGCTTCCCGTTTTACGATAATGTATGCCTTTATCATTTCAGCCAATTTATCAAGTTTCTCTATCTCTGGTTTTTTTTCTTGATGACAGTCATGAAACTTGTCAATCCTTGCCAAATTTTATATTATGGCACATTTAATTCCTTGTTGTGCCATAACAACTTGTTTGCAAAATCTTGACCAGGTACATGTATCCCTAGTCCTCACGTTATTACTATTCTATTCTCACATCACTCACTCACTCACTCGTTATCAAATCCTGAGCAGAAAAAAAAACTTTCATAATACTTTTTTTTTTCGCGAATCAGAAGAAGAAAAAGATTAACATTGTTAAGTGGCATGGTCATAATGTGACCCAGACTTTTTTTTTGCAAGTAGCTATATTATTATGTATGAATCTATAGTATGGCGACACCATCATAAATCTAGTCCGAGAGGTAAAGAAAAGGTACATAGATTGAAGTGCAAAGTGGGAATTTGATATCACACTCAAAAATACTATCGGCTATACTCTTTGAAAGCTACAAAATATCACCTAAAGGTTTCCGAGAGTAGTGATATTCTAAACGGAATGTTGTTGAACTAATATAGCAATCATATTATGTAGGTTCACACATATATGTAGATCTCAAGTAGTTTTGGGATGTTGAAAAGTGTGACGTGATGATGCGTTTAGCTGAGTCGACGACAAGGTGAAAGAAGAACCGGTGATGGGCTTGTTCTGGCACACTCATATTTCATAAAATGATCGTGTCTTGTCACACAAGATGATTGGGCATCATTCAAAACCATCACAACTTTGAAATGCCATCTGAATAAGGAATGTGTTTTTCTCAAGAGTTCACAACCTAAATATATTTACTTACTTAACTTGCGATACAATCAACATTTGTACTGGCTTACTTTTTTTCGTCTCAATCGTCTCTATTTTTATCCTGAATGAAAAGGCATTGGTGCTGCTGCTTCTAAATACTACTTGGATAATATACTACTCTCTACAGAGAAATTTCATAATATTCAATTTTCACCTGGGTTTCCTTTCATAATTTTTTTGTTAGGATAAAAGTTTTTTTTTCTTTCCACAAGGATAAATTAATTTTTACTCCGCTGAATAAACATAATGCAATCACTTCCAAAACTTTATTCCTCTCGTAACCACGGAGAATCAACAAGGGTCCTCTGCTATTTATCCAAGTGGGCCAATAGTGGCCAGCCCCCATTTTTTATTTTCTATATTCATACTTATCTAGGAAGAGGAGAAAAAATGTAACAATGCCCCTCTCGAGGAAAGGTGAATTAAGCGGAGCTAATACTTTTCCCGTACTACGCCCTACGTACTTTTCTCACTCACCACCTTGCATGCTCCGAAAATACTTGAAGAGTGAAAAAAAAGAAGAAAAAAACTGCTTAAGAAATGAATGGCATGACTTACCCAATAGACGGGAGAGTGTAAGGATTAAACTGCTGCTTTCTCTCGCGTCTTCTTGTTGTTCCCAGGGTGAGTGCTTAGCAGGTCCACTTGAGTGTTAACAAAGTAGGTGTAGTTGTTGTACAGTTGACGTTCTGCTCCTTGTCAGATATATTATTAGCTCAACTTTCTGGCGAGGAGATTGATGTTCTCATTTACTACATTACATCGAAGTACCTATCCGAGCAGTTTCCTTTTTTTTTGCAGGAGTTGAGTAAGGTTACAGATTAAATGCTCGAAATTCTTTGCCCTCCTTTGCCTCCTTCTCAGGACTTTTTTTAGTTGTTGAGCGGGGAGCGTATTCAAAATAAAAACAGAGAAATAGTTTGAATTGCTCAACTGCAACAAAATGAAATTATCCGAGGACGGTCGAACCAAAAAAAACAGGGAGATGTCTGTATATCTTCGTCTTCCTTGGAGAAAATTATCTTCCTTTCCACGTGATAACCCAATGTTGAGAGACGTAGTAGGTAGTTCTTCTTAACAAGATTTGTTATGTATATTGTAAAAGGAGAAGTAGTAGTTGGAGTAGTAGGTAGAATAATTGTGAGCAAAAAACAGTTCCCCTTGTTGTTTTTTTTACAAATACCTATGTATGTGAGTATAGTCCTGGTGCTGAGAGTGGGAATTAATTTGACTGGTAACACAATATCTTTTGATAACAAGTAATTTCTTCCTCAAACAAACAAATGCTGAGTAGTGGCAGAGTCTGGAATGTAGTGGAAAGAGTAGAAAGGGACGGAATCAGGAAATTTTATTTTCTTTCACAACAAAAGTTTTTTTTTCTCCTGAGACGTTGGCACAATCTTTACTGCCTTCTTTTATTTTAGTATGTAATGAAAACAACAATAATTGCCATTGCTATCAAACACAGGGACTTTTCTCTTGCTGCTTTTTTTTGTTCCTGCTACAAGCTGCTTTTCCCCACAGTGGCTATGAGAGTTCTCTAATCAATTTCGCTGATCGTCGTCACACAACAAGTTGAAATTGTGCCAAGAATATGACCACGACGAAGATGAGACAATGATGATGAGGATTCTTTCTTACTTTTTTATATTTATTTGTTTGTTTATTTCCTCGTGTCCTTACATGACCACTACAATGATGAGACTAAACGTTTCCTTGACTCTACAAAGACGTTAAGTATCAACTGGGTAAAAAAAATCAGCAGAGGAGCTCTTGCCGAGATTTTTGTCTCACAATGTACAGTAGTGTGCTAACTAACTAATAAAAAGAGTCTTTCTCCTCAACTCCGTATTCAGTGACAGTTGGACTATTGAACACACTCAATTACTACTTGGTCCGTGGGTATTATTTCGTTGGTCTTATTACTTACTGCTCTCTCTCCCTCCCTCTGCTTCTCTGTTGTGAGCAGGTTAGCTTATAATAACAATGCTCCCTTACTACTAGAAAACGCTCATTCTCAAAAGATGATGGTCTTCTGATACGTTATGATGATGATACACATGACGATCCCCAGATGCGTTCGCATATAAATGCGATAAAGATAAAAGGCAACAGTGAAGCCATTTTCATTTTCCTGCAGATCTTCTATGTCCGTCCATTTAACTTCGCAACGCTCCGCTATACACTTTGTTGCATTACATAATACGAAAAATATATAGCCCGACACACATGCAAGGAGGAAGCAGACGACCAAAAATGCACAATCAAAACGGAGAGAAGAGAATCGAGAGAGGGAGAGAAAGAAAAAAATCAACAATAAATGCAATATAAAATGTTACGTTAGCTATTTGTATTATTATTATTATTTCATGAAAGTGGCGCTGTATGAATTGTTCGTCGTGGCAGTAGTAGTGGTGAAGGAGTCTATGTAGTGGTTTCTCCCTCCGCGAGAATATTGGACACATGGTAATGATAAGGGAGTGAAGCAGGAGAGAAATATTATTATTATTATTAAAAGGAGTTTTCTTACGTGTGGATTTCAAAGGGCGAAAAAGATTTCGGGTTGCATTAATGCATAAAATATAATCTTTTGGAAAATTCTCTGAAGACGACAACAGGTTCGCATGCTCTACAACTCTTACAGTAGCAGTAGGTGATGGTCGGCCAGAATGGCTAATGTTGTGTGTGTGTGTGTGTGTGTGTGTGTGTGTGTAAAGTTTGTTGCACACATCACACGTACACATGTACGAAAATGCAATAAGGATGGTGGTTTAGAAAGGAGTAAATAAAGTGGATCCATGAAAGCAGTTAAAGGCTTGGACACAGATTTTTCTTCATTGAACCAAAAATCAACTGCCGTTGTCGCCGCCGCCACTTCGCATTTGTGCACAACAAGTTGTGAACTTGTAGTTTAGCTTTTCAAGTGTAAACTTGAACGCTGTTGGGGCCGATCAGACTCAGTAAATCAAAAAAGAGTTGCGCCTGCTTTCATTCAATTCGTGTTTGCAGTCATTACGCTAAATTCATAATCAAACCTTGTTGCATGAGAGTCGACTATTTCAAGATTTTTTTTTTGCCAAGTTGTTATTATTCACATGGTAAAATGTATTGTTAATGCTGGTAAAATGAATGATTATAAAACAATATCTGTTCTTTTTTTGCAGAATCTTTGTTATTTCATCTTTCCCTTGGCTTGCACTTTAAGACATGACATCCATGATGGTGCACAATATGCACACAGCTACATATCTCGTACGCACGCGGAAATGCAAAAAAAGTGTATATATATTCCCCAGAGAAGACTCATTGTGACGCATATCACCGGTGCTTTTTTTGTCAGAACAGTGATGAAACTGCTTCTACTGCAGTTTGCAATTGCAATTAGTGACATAACGTGCCTATTCATTTTCTAAAGACTTTTGCTCCAACTGCATTTCTAAATTTACTGCACACATGAGAAAACTCCTATTCATTATTGAAGACAATGAGGTAGGTAGAAACATGAAGAAGTTTGATGTGCATGTGGTCCTCTTTGTCAGTTCTAAAATGAATATTTTGTGCAGTAAAAATGAGGTGCTCGTATTTATGATGCTTGAGCTTATTTACTACACTTACTACTTTTACGTAACATTATCTAGCACACATTATCATATTTATGTGGGTCCGAGAGAGAGAGCCAAAGTAGAGACCACATTGGCTTCACAATAATAAACTAGTCACCTTCCGAATGAAAGCCTTACTTCAGTTTTGTTACCGTTTTGTGTGTGTGAGTGAGTGCGGCCGCGGACTACGACTAACATCACCAAACAACAGCTTTACGTAGAAGAGTGTGTGGTGGTGGTGGCTGCTAGTTTTGCTGGCGCATATAGTGTCTCCTCTTGCGATATTGTAACCCAGCTTTAAGATAGGTGAACGAACTTGGGTGGAATGTACTTTTTTGTATATATTTTTTGCATTATGTATAAGGTATAAATATATAGTAGCTTTTTTCCATTGGGCATTATTCATTTTTGTGTCGCTTTCCGTTTTTTCTCTGTTATGCGTGGATTTTCATTTCTTCTTTCTATGAATGCATATTATCGTAATAGGCTTCTTTATCTTGAACAAGAAGAAGAAGAAGAAAAAATCACACTTTGGTTTGATTATAGCTGATTTCCTGATTGTACAAACTCACCAGGAAAAAAAAATCACGGAAGGAAGAAACGGAACGCGAAGAAGAAAAAAAGATGAGTTTTTTGGGGGGGATATGTAAAGCGGTGAATGGCGGTGGTGTGGTTCTGTTAACAGGGAATGATCATCACACAACATCGACACCATCACTTCTCTTCTTCTTAATATGTGGTCTGTGGTGGTACGATGATTCGGAGTAGAACTCACGACAAGAAGAACGGCACACCGACATCACACAAGAAGAACAAGCACACAATAATAATGACATGACATTTAACAGAGTGCGAGAAGGGTGAGCGAGAAGAAAAAGTACAACAGGAGCGAAAGCAAGCAGAAAAGCTCACAGCAAGACTTTATTTTTCTCACTTCCCGGCCTGCTGCAATTCGCAGAGAAGAACGTCACCGGTGTAAAATCGTAAATCATATGTATGCCAAT
The DNA here is from genome assembly GCA_027744215.1 of Troglopedetes dispersus. Taxonomy (NCBI): domain Eukaryota; kingdom Metazoa; phylum Arthropoda; class Collembola; order Entomobryomorpha; family Paronellidae; genus Troglopedetes; species Troglopedetes dispersus. The sequence continues at coordinate 10,863 of JAHZNF010002340.1, forward strand.
CATGTTTATTGATGTGCATGCAATCTAATAATGTCATCAAATTATGACATTTACGGCGCCTTGCATGTTACTCACGTGAAGTAATAAAACCGCTTCGTACGCACCAAGTGCTTCATATCACTACCGTGCAGAGTGAGCAGTTGTGCAGGGATGTTTTTATTGTGACTGCTCTGCTGGCTTCCTGACGATCACTTTGCGAAACATGTTTAAGAACGAAATGGGTAAGTCACCATACCCCAAACATAATTTTTTCCAGAAGGGTGGAAATCTTCATCGATGAGAAAATATTTAGATTTCAGGAATGTCTTGGCAGGTTAAAAATAGTGAATCAAGTAGCCCCCATCCATCCATGAATTTTTATTAAAAATAACATGTGTTGTGAAAATTACGTATTAAAAATAGAGGGTTGCAAAAAAAATATTTTCAATCCCATTGAAGACACCCGAGAAATGGCCAAGTTCAATAAACGGATTTAATAAATAATCCGGTGAATGCACATGGTGCTATAATGATCACTATCAATGACCAAACTCCAAGTGACCAATAAATCTTTCCCATATAACATGTCACATTATTCTAACAATATAATGGAAGAATGCCTAGAATGCACAGGTGGGTAGCAACCGAGACACATAAAAGTACAATAACAAAATCCCATGCAATTTTTGAATTAGGATTGACGACATTACGTCATTTTGCAAATCTACTCACTAGATACAGTAGACGTCTCTGGTGTCTGAAATAAATATAATTCCATAGCTGAGTAATAATTAATGTACACAGATTGTAAGAAAAGGATTCATTCAGTTTCAACTAAAGGATTTTCATTTTCATTTCCCACCGCAGATAATACCCTTGACATCACACATGTATATTGTACGAGACTAGACGATTTGTTGTCAGTTGGAGAGGTGCAGAGACACATTTTTATTGTTATTTTGCAAAAATAATTTTCTCATGTGATTTAGCCATGATGACGAAAACTTTGTCGAGTACTCAGGCATGATTTGCAATATTGGTATTAATTTGACGAACAAAACTTTGCACCTCATCTTAATACAACTTGCAAACTATAAATTTTTTTATCAAGATTCCACGTCCACCGTTAAAGTTTTTAGCTGAAAAATCTTGTAGGTGAGTACTTTACAATTTTACCATGTATTTCAAAACTCCTTGTAAAGGGGGCATCTAACAAATTGAAAACCGAGCAAATTCCAACGAATACAAAAAAACGACTTATTCGAGAGTTATTGTGAAACGGTACGTAGGAGCTGAATGTGCACAGCAGCAGCAGCGTGTGCACCGAATGCACCATTCCTTTTGGTCCCCTGTCATTTCACTCCACTTTACTTATGAGTGGCTCGCATTTGAATTAAAATTGAATGAAATTGAACGGCACGAGGCACACACTATAGTATGCAAATACTTATATGCAATCATGCATTAAACCTATTTTTACTACTTATCAGAATCATGAAAGAATCACTCTTTTGTTAATAGGATCCAAAGCGCATTGTGTTCTTGCATATTTTTTCTGCCAGCTAGAACAACCCTTTTGTCAGAGCAAGCGTTTTTTTTCAGATGATATTTTTTATGGAATGCGTAACCCTCGAGGGAGAATAATAGCAAATAATGCAAACTTGATTTAGGGGTACACCTGTGTGAACACGATTGCACACAAAATAGAGTGATCTCTAGCCAACAGGGGAAAACGATCAACCATTAAAATGCATGTATGTTCTATGTTTGCTGGTAAAACACATTCAGGAATAGACTGCTACTTGCTGGTTTTGGGATTTTAGGTGGAATCGCTTCTCCTTTTCTGCACACACCGTCTATATTATAGGCCCATTGTTGCGAACAAACAGCATTGCATTGTGTCCCTGAATCTTCTTACGCAGAGCATAAAAGAATTCATGTAAAACTACTTGAAAAAAATGACAAGCTTGAAGAAACGGATAAGACCTCTCTACCCGCAGAGGTTAGAATTGCAAAGCTTGTTGAACGTGGTGAGAGAGAGAGAGAGAACTCACTCCTTGTAGCAATCTATCCTGCGTTTGAATTCATAACTAAGCAGTTCTGCGTCACGTACATAAGTTCCACTGGAACCGGAAAAAGATTCATGACAGCAGCGGGTCGGTTTTGCAAGCAAACCACCTTTACGTTTTCTTCCCTGCCGTGGCTCACGATGAAGATGACATGACCGTATGAATTTTAATAGCTAGCTTTGAGCAGATTGTCTTGACATGAGCAGTCAACGGAACAAGGTCTAACTCTGTCTCAACACATATAATAAAAATGTACAGGGTTCGGTGGCTGAGGAAGGAGAACGGAATAATGTGAATTGTCGCGTGATAGCTTTGTGCAGCTTTTGGAGCGCCAAGAGATGATGCTCTTCTCCTAAAGTAATCCAAAATGGAAAATAATAATCCCCTTCCCCTTGGAAATGATTAGGTGACGTTGTTGTGGGCCAATGATGACATATTCCTGGGGAAAAGTGGCATTCAGATTGACTTCGTCTGACGGGAATTGAGTTCCAATTTTCTTCTATTGCTGCTCACAAAAATCATAAACAAGCTACTTATCTGTTTCGTAGTAATGGGAAGAAGAGAGCTTCACAAAAAAAATTCTCTGGTGGAATACACAACTGTGGGATGTGCGCAATGTCGCGATGGCAGTTGTGTCAGAATTTGTTAATTCGAGGAAAGAAGGAGCGACTTTTAGTTTCACAAGTTCAAAAGAATTATAAAAAAGTGTACGGCTGCGAGAGGAAAGCAGCACACAGCTGCAAACAAGTCATCATGGGCATTGTGAATTTATATCCATGTTGACGTGGAGAGATGAAATGTTGCACGAAAGATCACAAGCGAGAGCCTGGAAGTAAATAATAATTTACCCCGAGCAAAAAATAGGAGGTTCGGCTTCACCCAGCCTTTCTCTTCTTCTCAAGACTTTTAAGAATATAAAATCATGTTTTTACTAGACAGAAAATAAATTGCAGTAAATGTTGCTCAAATTTACATGAATTACAACCATTAGGCAAGATTACAATCAGAATTCCCTATGAAACCTCGTGTTTCATAAATACCTAGTATGAAAAGCTCTTTTTTAATTCAATGTTTCAAGAAACCGTTGAAGATGTCAACCAAATTTCTCTTTCCTGTACAATACCTCTCCTTTTTATTCTGACCCTGAGTTCTTGCTAATTCAATCAAAATCTTTTTTTTCCTCGAATATCGCCATAACGGACTGGCTATGCAACCTACAAGCTAACAACTACAAACAAAAGAAAGATTAGAATTTTGCTTCAGTTTCGCAACGGTCTTTTGAGAAAAGAAAATAAACTATAAATAATAAAAAAAGTTTTACCTAACAATATTTTTTTCTGTAGGTCTCCCCAACTTTTGAGAGGAGAGAAAAAAAACATCATGATTAGTGTTTTTGTGAATGTGATCAATGGTGATTAGCATAAAGAACTTCTTTTACTAACAACGATAAAGTATAACGTAAACCGTCCAAAACGGAAAAGTTATTGCATCTGAGCACCAAAAAAAGCAACGGTGCAGTGGAGGAGATGAGCTACCAAACCAAGCTGACTTACTTATTTCGGACACGAGAACAAGCGAACTGTTCCCATCCCTGAAAGCGATGAACGACCATGACTACTCTTGTAATCAAAAAGCTTATTTAAAAAAAAAATCCAAGCCAGCAGAGTGAACTTCATCCTGCTCTGCTTCTCCTCCTTTCTTTCTAAAAAATATGAGTAATCATGAGTACACTAAGAAACGTACTTTATTTTTTAACTGCAGAAGCTTGTGACTCGTCTCTTTCTGTTTAATAAGAAAGCTGGTTGACTTGCGAAAAAAAATATATATACACATTGGAAAGGGAAGAAGCGGTACGACATTGCACGGATGAGTGGTCAGGTGAATGTAGGCCTTTGTTATGCTACATCATGTCGTATTGAAAAAAAAAGTTGTTTTAAAAAGCCATCATCGCAAGTAACAACAATATATTATGTCAATAGTAAACACAGCGAGGAGAGTAATAATATATGCGTTTTTTTGCAGGCCAGACATCTCATTATGTAATTCAACATGTAAGTAGCAACTCTGAAGCTGTGTATAATAATAATAACCAAAAAAAAGAAGAAAAAAAAGGTTCGCCACTTTATTTGAGTCAACTCGTGTCATGGAGTCAAAGTGGCAAAGAATTGAATGACGAGTCATGGTTTGCTCATTAGCGTAGTAAACACGTATTACATTATGCGAAAAACACGACTGGGAGGCTCCCCACCTCGCAATCATGAGGAATGCCTTGCATTGTGTGAAATTGCGAAAAAAAAATTAGGGAATTACATCTATTTTTACTTTTCTAGTTCAAGTTTAAAGTTAAGGTTGAGGTTATTTATAAAATTCAGTTGTTTTTATTTTTAAACTTCAGAATGAAGAAGAACAACGGACGGACGGGCACATAGTCCCAATAAAAAAACACGCACTCGAGCAAAAGTAATCCATTGAGTTGTCACTTGGGAATTTGAAGGGAGTTTAGAAGGAGCATTTTCAGGTTTGAAGCTTTTACTTGCACATCGAGTTGCTCATAAATCAGCAGAGATAGGTCTTTAACATGTCATCATCCAAAGTGTATGCATGCACGTTGAACATTGATCTCTTTTTTTGTTACTCAATTCATTAAACTATTTTTATTATTCGATGATCGTGATGAGTGGTGAGACTCCAAAGCGCCAAGAAGTTTATGATGAGACAGAATCCGAGAATCTCGTTAAAACCGTATTTATTATCAATAAGAAAACCTGAAATGGCTTTTTAGCTCACAGAATATTTCATCATATCAAATCACATCATGATGACTTGTAACAATAGTAATCATGCCAAATTACGGTTTGTTCTTACCATTTTTTTCATTCATAAACACCATGTCGAGTAGGATGCATCATGCATCTCTGATGCACATTGTTGCAGTAGCAAAAATCTTCCTCCACTCAGATTCATATGCACTCGAAAATAAAAAATGCATTTAAATTAAAAGCCTGTCAACAAGAAATCCGAGAAGGGTTTTACTTTGTACAATTTTAGTTTCTTCAACTACGCAAAATACATAATACAAGGTTCACTATTCACGGACTTCCTCTATTCTCTTCTGGTTATTAATTATCCATTTTATTTTGGGCATATCGTAGCCACCACCAGCAGAAAGACAACTATTCTTTGTGTATGTAATAATGATCAAGACAGCAATAATAATAGCTTGCCTGGTCATGGATCCATCTCGTGAATTCCTTTACATGCATTTACACTGTCGCGACAGCTTAAAGTAATTATCGAAGAAAGGAAAAATATATCCTGTGTCTTCATCCTCGGAGGAATGCCATGATGCATTTGACAAAATTTTTTTTTATAAAATTTAAAATAGAATGTAAAAGTAATAATAAAAATGACGAGAAAGAAAGAGAGCTTTTAATGGCAGTACTTTTCTTCTTCTTTCTGTTGCGCCGTTATATTTAGAAGTTTGCAGAGTGGTAATGTAGGGAATGTTGTTTGATGATAAGAAAGCTTTTTCTTATCTTTTTAACAACAAAATCAATTCTGCTTGCTTGAACAACTTACGACTTGAGAAAAAAACGAAGTTCCTTGTGGGTCGTTTACTTTGAAGCTTTGAAGTTAGTTAGATTTTTTCCCCTTCTTTTTTTTCTTCTCTCTGTCGAACAACGACGAAATGTACAAGCGACCGCGACCTTATTAGTAGTAATCTTTTAAAGGCAACTTTGAACTAAGTCGTTATACAATGCGTACGATGTGCAATTCAAATGTGAACCACAATGTCTGAGTATAAAATATCATTGAAAGAAGCTGCTAACAAAATTGAATAAAAAAAGCGTTAGTTAAACCTAGTCATTTATTTTTTCGGCTGCTTATTAGTATGCATCTTCATAATATACGGAGACGGTCGGATAATACGTATTTATGCATGTGATATTGTAAGGTAAGAACGGTGTTGAGAAAGGGTTCCGTTAGATTGATTTGATTTCCTTCTACACATAAATATCAATGAATGGCTGATTTGATGTAGTTGTTGCAGCGGTTTAGTTCATTTGCTAGAGTTTTTTTCTTCTCTTTCTCTTCACTTCTTCTTTTGTTGAGGCACAAAACATTTTTTTGTGCTGAGAATCATTAAGAGAAGATGCATCTCTCAAGACCGTCGTACATATATATAATATGTATTTACAGACATGCATGCACACATATTAAAGCTCCTCCACGTCCACTATTCAGTCAATCAGCAAAAAAAAGTAGAGAAAATGGTCAGGATGGAAAATCCAATGCAATCCCAGCAAAAAAGATGATGGAATAATGGGCCAGCATCATTATCCCTGTACAACACAACTGCTTCATTTTTTTTTTCGTTTTTTTTTGTGTGAAGGCCCAGAAAAATAAACCTAGCACTGGCCGCTGTAAAGTAAAAATGTAATTTAAGAAAGTCGTCCGAAACTACACCACTAGTTTCTCTCCAGTTATGACTGATTTGCATCTTCATAATATACGGAGACGGTCGGATAATACGTATTTATGCATGTGATATTGTAAGGTAAGAACGGTGTTGAGAAAGGGTTCCGTTAGATTGAT
>JAHZNF010002341.1:0-13540 GCA_027744215.1 Troglopedetes dispersus
AAACCATGTTCGTTTTGTTTTTTCGTATATGTTTTCGAATGTGTATTATGTGGACAATCCGCAGGCAGGATCACCGACGTTTACACACATTATAAATCTAGCCATGTAATCTAATTAATTGACCAGACAAGGAGATCGAAATAGAGTAATAAATCAAGGATTTACGTAGGTATACTTAGCTTTACCGTGTACCCCAATATATCATTATTTTCGCATTACTATCAATTTATTGCCATTATTTAAGAATAATCGATTACTGTAAGTATTTGATACTGTTGGACACGCATGAACAGGAGGGCATCACATCACATAAATTTTTATCAATACGGCAATACGAGTTCGCGTGGAATTTATTTCATTAAACTGTCCTATATCCTACCAACTGGCCGTTAGTCTTTGTTAGTGTTACGGACAGAATAAAGATGAATGACTTGAAATAAAAAACAACGTGGATTTATGTATTACCGAAAGAACATGATTTATTTATGAATTCACGCCTGTCCACATCAATACGTAATGACTTCAGGTCAGGTTTAAACGTGAAGCGTTCAAACTTGTGATAACTAATTCTGAACCCATAAATTTAAATCATGAATGCGACTCTCTAAAGTACTTAGAAAACATCACGTAGGAAAATGAAAAATACTCTCCACCTTGATCTCTGGTCAGTGTTCAATTAACGGTAATTTTGAATGCGTATGAAGAACTCCTCAACATTCGTGTGAAATACGTGCTTCATAATCACTCAAAACAAAAATGGCAAGTGGTAGTTTGTAGAGTTCCCGAGAAATGTCAAACTAATGCAATTGTGTCCTTTTCATTCAAACTTGGTGCAGTAAACCTGATAATTCCTTTGAAAATTACGAGAAATATTGTGATAAAGATCAAGTATTCATTGAAGCATTCACAGGGTGAGCCAGATTGAAAAGATATTGACAAATTCCAAATACAAAGAAAGTTTCTAAATTAGGCAAGTTTATCATTGTTTTCCTAATTTTCCGCTACAATTATCAGCAAAATTAGGTTCTGCAGCGGTGATCTCAATCAGTCGGCTCCTCTTACCTGCTCTTGTGCTGTGTGCGGTTTATGGTTTAATGCTTCATTTACTTATTTTTCATTAGTCATGAGTATCACTTTTTTGAGCGCTTCGCGCTACCATTCTCCAGCGTCGTCGGCTGTCGATACACTTGGCAAACAAAGTGCTTTTAAGCTCACCGCCGCCACCCGTGATTTTATAATGTAATGTCTAAGCAAAAACCCAAAGCTTTCACTTCGTCTCTTCTTTTTCAACTCGAATTTACCATCTGGCTAAGTTTCTCCTGGCCAGAACGAACTCATTCTAAGCTTATTTATTTTCAATGATGCAGCAATAATAGTGTAATTTTAATGTTGTACAAAGGCAACATTGATACATTAGTTGGTTCCCTCCTCCTCATTTTTGTTTACCCAAATCAAATGAGAAAATGTAATAGCAATAACAATAGTAAATGAGCTCGAAGAAGCTGCAACTGAAAAAAAGGCTCATGAAAAGTAAGGATAATCTTGTTGATACTCATTGTTCATCAATTTTGGTACACAAAGGGACTAAGAATAGCTGCACATCACATCGGATATATAACCCACTTGTCATCATGGATCACGTACCAAACTCATTTCAACCAGACCATTTGGAAAGGGCATAATATTTTCTATACCTACATCATTTCTGCCACGTAAAATCTTGTAAAGGATAATCGAAGGTTCAGGGCGTGTTTCTATTTTTATTCTTCGTCGAATGAATCTAATTCAGATCCAGTCATGTAGAATAAAAAAAAGTTCGATCTTCCAGAAAAGATAAGAACAATCTGCTTGGGCACGATGCCTCCCTTTCTTCTTTTAAATATTGCCCTCGAGGCTACACAGTTAACTTTTACCTTCACCCTCAGTTTTTTCCCTGTGCCTTTAGGATGAGTAACAAAAAGTTGGATCGTGAAGACTGAGTGAGCAAGTTTAATCTCGGAACTTCCTTAAAGAAGGAACCAGAGTATGTTGCCTTATTTATTTCTGGCGAGTTGTACACAAGAAGAGCGAAGAACCTTGAAGAAAATATACAATTTTACTCCGTCCATAGATTAGTTCCCGAGTCCTTCATTTGTAACAGGTGTGTAGCGTGCCATGATGATATGAAGAAGCTACCTAAAGTATCTGTAGCTACCTACCACGCAGTAGGAATAAGCCACAGGAAGACCTTGGCTTTGACTGAGTTTAAAGGAAGGTACACAACAAGTAATCACTAACTTTAGCCATGGTCTACCATCAAACCATTACAAATTGACCCATGCCTTCTGGGAGGATTACATACATTGGGTTGGGATAAAAGTTGGGGAGCATCTTTCGAAAAATAAGATTCCCTTTCCGAAACAAAAGGAGCACAAACGTCTTCTTGCATTTCCTGTGATAATAATGGTGAGGCAAGCACAAAGTGTTCCTCCAAAATTGATACTTTGCTACCTAAGGTATATGCGATTATTGTGTAAAGCCAGTACTTAGGGACACTTTACCGCAAAGCTTGTCCTGTAATTACCCCTATGATGGATCATTATTGATCTCTTCTGTGTCCATTGTTCAACCTTTGTTGAATTTGCATGTCAACGTCAGCCAGCTGTGTAATGCCATCAACAGTTTTATTTATGGTGGGTGTGGGTATGGTAAAGATGATTGTGTCAATATCTTGCTTGTCTGTAAACCAGTGCTAATGATCAGGCATAAATTTATCAAGCATTAAATATTGCAAGATATTAAAATGTCTGCAGTGTTTGATAATTCAAGCTTGCTTCCGTTACTGGTTGCTCCTTTTATTTTTATTCAGACTCCAGTCAGTCCGTTCCGTTCTCAGGTTGAATCCTTTCAGTTAGCCATGCTGAGTACAAAGCAAATCTACACAAGATTCTCAGCGTGAATGAATTGATTATTTGAGTTGTTGATCTGTTTAATTCCCTCATGAATAATAAACAACACGGTGAAAACTTGTTTTACTCCCGCTAGATAATATTTTTTCAAGGATGACATAATGTGAGATGTTTATAGGACTAATTAATTTTTCCTAATTCGTTTTTCTCTCTTCTTCCATGAGCGACCACGAATAGCTCCAAAGCTGACCATGCAACATTGGGAGTTAAAAAACTCAATGATTACAAACATACTATCATGACGCATTCAAACATCACTTGGAGCAATAACAGTAGTTCCTCTTTAATCATAATAATTACCTAAATCCTATAATACCTGAAGTAGCAGCAAAGAGTGAATCAAATGGATCCTAAGTTTGTCCATGGATGGACTTTGAAAATAACTATTTTTATGCTTCGTCTCTATCATCAAATCACCATAAACAAAAAGTAATAATAACATCGATTGAGTATTCTTCAGGCTGTCCATCATTATCTTCCCGGCTACTGCTACCGGTACTGGTTTCGGGCTGAAGTTTTCACATAAACCAGATACTAAAGTACTTGATATCTCCGATACCGCAGCTGTAAGTAAAAAAATAACCATCGTAAGCAGCAGAAAATACCACTTTAAAAGTGTTGCTCAGCTTAACATCCAACCTGTGGTGGAAAAGGCGCAGCTAAACATTTTCTAGCAATTAGAATTTCATTTTAAACATATCAAAATATATGCTCCTTTGCAAGTATTTTCAGAAGATCGTGGTTGCGTTTATTTTTATATATAGTTCAGAACCGATTACCGGATTGCCCTTTTAAATAATAGTTCATCAATATATTTAGCTACATACGTGTATAAGCATTTTAATATAGAGTTTGGTTTTTCATTCGTTTGGCTGTGTTGGAATTTTTGTGAAAAAGAACAGCCACGCATTTTTACTAAAACTATTACCGCTGTACAGTTTTTCTTTGGGAAGTATTAGGCTGGACTAGTGTCAAATAAAAGGAGCTTACAGCTAAGCCTCCGCAGAAAGTTTCCCGGGTCCTCCTACCAATCACGAAAATGACATTAGCTGGACTGCCCTCCCAAAATAAACTGAAGAAATAGGAATTTTCTCCCGTTCTTCACTACAACAATTTTATCCTTCTTCGTTACAAAAAAGCGGAGGCTGAGGTATACTTATTATTTACGATGCGATACGATGGAATTAAATTGAACATGGTCAATTGGTAGCCGAACCAACGGTAGTGGTACACATCATAATAAAAAATCGTGCAACCCCAACCACCATATGTTTTACTCTGATCCCATACATTTCAAATCAAGTATGATTTACTGGAATATTGTGACCTTCCTGGCTTCCAGTCTTCCAGCACTGACCAGAGGCAGGCTGAAAACAAAAGGTGTGTGTGTGTGCACTCAAGATAACGAAAAAACTACTGGGATCCAACTTCCCGCGCTCTTCCAATAAGCGTATAATATATTTTTATTAAAATAATAAATAATTTTTCGAGTAGCATTTCCAATCAATTAGTTTTTCAGTCGTGTGGCTGCCCGCCTTCCGAGGCATCGCCGAAATGGAATAAGGAAAAACGCACTCGACTACAAAACCATATTAGAACTCGGGAGAGAAGTGTAGCTTATTTCAAAGTGAGTTACTGGTAATGGAAACCACATCACTGATTCTTCGTTTGTACATATCTGTACCACTACCTCTTTACTAATAGATCCTATCAAATAAATATATAATCTTCCAAGTTCCACACGGTACAGGGAAGACAATGGACAGTAGATATATCTGGAAATCCATATTTCAATCAAATTGTTTTCCTCTGTTTCCTTTCTCGAAAAATTTTCCCCTTTCCTTTTCTTCGTTTAGGCAGAGCTGAGAAAAAAGTGATACCATTTCTTCGGCTTGCCGTGCGTGTGCAACGTACACTGGTTACACCGCTCCGAGGCAACATAATTCAGGGGATCTTAGTGGCAGAGGAATCAGGATTTTCGTTCTCCATTTTTTATGGAGGAAGACATTTAAGTGTATTAACATCTCGGATACTAACTCACACGCATTTCTTTCTTCTTCTGGAAATCCCCAGGAAAAAAATAATATCCAGTACTTTCTCGGATTTTTATGAACATTGAAGCTGCTATCGTTCTAGTTTCGTCAAGAAAACTGAGGAAAGAAGATCGATATGAAAGTGAAGTCCGCAATGGGATAAAAGAAAAGCATGTAAAGATTTCTTGCCATTATTAACGCACACACATACACGCCCAAAAAACTTGATCATATCAGAGCAGTCAGCATGAATGGAATCAAAATGAATTTCCTTGCTTCAATTCTTACCCGATATGTGTCTGTGTGAAGAAGAGGATTTCCTTGAACAATTCTCAGAATCTCTTGCGATCACCATCATCCTCCGATGAAGAGAAAACGCAAGTTCCACCAAAAGAAAATTTTTCTTCATTTTCTCCTTCCCATTCTTCCAAGGCGGTGAGGCATGCAATCCATCTGAAATACAAACACATCCATTTTATAGTTAGGACGTGAATGATGCCATTTTTTCACTGATTTGAGCAGTTGTATTTCAGCAAATGTCTTGTGGAAAGTAACACCTCAAGTCACTGGTTATTTTTTTTTTGTCTTAGGTAAACACTTTCGCGGGATGCGCTCATCTCGTGGTGATGATATCATTTGATATCGGGGAAGCGAAATGAGCACAAGGCAGCCATTAGTTTTTGCGGTGGAGGTTAAATAAATAACAAGTCGAAATGAAGATTTTCTTCCCTTCGGAGCAAAGCAAAGGAGATTGTATACACGAAGAAGGAGAGAAAAAGATACCAACATCATCACTTTCCGTATCATCTCATCAATTCGTTTCCAGATTATTAAGCGCACACGCACCACACAACCGCACAAACACGATATCCTTGTCTTTTCCTCAGCCCAGAAGAAACAGAAAATTTCTCTTATTTGCTTCCTATTCCATCCGACTTTGGATTAAATTTTCCCCGGAATGGGAAATAGGACCCAAAAGGCCTCTTTAAATATAAACAATCCTGTTTCTGCTGAAATCAGACAATATATAGAGATTTACTGATTTTGATCGTGCAATCATACCCACAGATTTGCACATGTAATTTAAAATTTGCCGGAGAAGATTTTTAATGCCACTTGAACTGAACAGTTGATCAAGTTCAAAATGAAAATGCAGCCCTTCTCGGCTTTAACTGAGGAGAATCCATGCATGAACCGGAAGATTGGATTAAGTCGGAAATAAACAAGAGTGAGATGAAAAGTTCTATTATCCTTCCTTTCTAAAATCGATTTCCATCTAAAAATTTACACGAAGGTGTGTTTGTATTTTTGTCTTCACACCGCCTGCCATCACTGATATAAAATAAAAAAAAAGCCAAGATTTTACACAAACAAGAAACGAGATACTGCGACAATGTAAACATTATCCATTATTACTGTTTCTTGGTTTTCCCATCATCATCATCGCCTTTTAAGAAGATCAAACAAGTGAGGCTAAAATCATCTCTTTCTATATTCCCTCGCTCAGTCACTTCATCTGCACTCAGCCTCATCTGATAATAAAAACCTGAAGAGAGAATCTCGAGAGCTCCCTAGACGCACCTTTTTGCCTCTTTCTCCGCGAGAAACAACTTTGACTTCGTTTCGAGAGAAAAATGTTGTATGAAGGAAAAAGAAAGTTGCTTTTCGTGAAAGAAAAAAATCCTTTGTATAGAAGACGAAACCATACTTTTCACGAAAACATTGATGACAAAGATGAAAGCGAAGAGTAGAATTTTTGGAATATTTTTCAGATAAAAATGTGAAAGCATCGTAATATCGTCCTGGATGGATAAAGTTGGAAGGACTCGTATTGAATCAAAGGAAAAAAGGGAACTAAAAAGTGTAGTTCTTTTCCTCTAAAAAGATGTCCCATTGGGAATGAAGTAAAAGTGTCGCGCACCATTTTTGGAACACATAAAAATATGTATTGTATATATTCGTAGATGCTAGATTCCATCTTACCTGTACACTTTACCGCTTTGGAGAATACTTTCACCATTTTTTGTCTCTAACTACAAGAGACTAAAGTTTATATAATGGACTGTCGTTGCATGTGGTATGTGATCAAAAAGCTTTTTATTATGACCATTCTTTTGAATGTAGTACATTTGATTTGAAATTTTTTTGACGACAGGATCGAAGAGATGTTGCAGTTGAGAGGGACCATCTTTTTTACGACCACTTTTGATTCATGAATGCCTCGTCGCTTTCAACACTTTTGGCCTTAATGTGATCCTAGATCCAGACTAGACATTGTATAATATTCCAGTCCATATCAACTCTGAAACCTTTCACTGCCAGAGTGAGTCGGATGTGTGACAATACACAGTTTAGGTTGCACTTCACACATAACCGAAAGGACAAAATGTGGAGAAAAGTTTAGAACCTCGTAGGTGGACGTTATAGGATCAACACAAAGAAGGGTTCAAGAATGTGGGTCGTATTTATGTTTAACAGTATATAGCCACAGTCACAGGAATTTTAGTTAGTTCAATGACTACCATCATATTCTAGTTCCTCGAGGATAGGCACATAGCGCAGAGCTTGTATGTAAAAATTGAGTCAATACGACCTGCTCGATTCCCTTGAGAAAATCAAAATTCAGTTTAAAAAATGCGGAGTATGCAACAGCAGGTGAGTCAAGCCATTGATTCAGTTTGCTAATCGTAAAAGATATATGTAGAAGATACCATGTTAAATTAGCAAGGTAAGTATTCTAATGTAAATAAAAACTGCACGAAAGATTCTTGGTATGTGGGTAAAAATATTAAATTAGCAATTAATTAACGTATTTTTAATCTGAACTTTAGGATTTTACCTTACAATCCACTACAAAGAATGAATACGAATGAAGTATTAATATGAAATGCAGTACACATTTGTGGGTTTACAAGAAAACTACAGTTGCTCATCAACATCCGGCACCGGCGGAACCTCTTGCTTTTTCCTTTCCTCCTGAAGCTCTTTGTACAGCCTGGTCAGCGGGTCCTCCAGCTAGAATTCCACGGATAATTTTGCGAAACAGTAAAAAAATTAATGAATGCCTTTTAAACTACTGTTAATACATATGTTAAGAGGAAAGCCTCTGCAATGCAAATTATGGAGGCACGTACCATGTCACGAGTGTATTTTTTGGACCGTTTTTTTATTCCTTTCTCTTCCATTAAATCTATTTCTTCAAAGATCGTGAGCGGTCTCTGCGGCTTCTTGCCTGCTTTCCCGTCTTTCTCAGTTTCCCCGGTGGCCACATCCTCCTTATTGCCTGATTCCGCTTCTTTGAAAGGATAATCTTCCGGTTCATCGATAAACCTTTCATTTCTTTCCTTCATTCGTTTCGTAATCTGCAAAGCGCACCAGAACAAAGTAAACTTGAAATAGTGAAATTATTACTTAATGTAGACTTGCTGAAGCCAAAGCAAAATTATACTCGACTGCTTCCTGGACGTACCCGTTCAAATGCTCCCTTTGGAGGTTTTCGAAGTTCCTCCAACACCTTGTCATCTAGTTTGTGAGTGTATTTGATTTGCGTTCGATTTCTGTACCAATATTTGACTACCGATATTAATATCCAAAAGAAAACCCCAAGCACTAAAGCAATTGGAATCCCCATTCTGGCCGGAATCAGGTCCTCTAATGTGTATATAATAAAATTGAGAGAAAGTGAGAAACTTCCGTGAGAAACCTTCAATAAACTTCCTACGGTTGAAAGTACACAAATGTTGGGATCTGGATGGATCGTTGGTTGGAATATGATGAACGTGTATAATATAATCAACGATTACATATTGATAAGCCCGAATTCGAATCAAGTAACTTGTGGGAACAAATTATAAAAACCGCATTACATACTTTTTAGCTAGTATCTATAGCAGTTCTACTAATATGGTAAAAGGAAATACTTTATAATCCAAATTTTTGCTCTGAACTACATACCTTATTGACCAGTGGTATTTAGGCTTAAAAAGTATGTAATGTAATATTGCAGGAGCTCTAGTAGTAGAGTCACTGCGACCGCGACGTATTTCCCGAACTGGATTCTGAATCAATATCAATAAAAGTTTGATAATTTCGAAAGTTACACAGCAGCATTTTATGATCATGTCCGCGACATTTATTTTTTACGTCAATTAAATTAATTAACGAGCGAAGACCCACAGGGCAAAACGTGAGGCAACGTCTCATTAATATACAGTTTTATGGTGAGGATGCGCAAGCCTGCATTCACAAGGTAGTTTAAGGTTCAGATGAGTCAGACAGATAATTGAAGCCACTTAAATGATAAGAGAAAACAATATCTGAGATTTCAAGGCTGGCCACTACAGAAAGTTTTTTAATCGAACCGAAAAGGCGCAACTCCAACTTTCCATCTGCATCTTCCATTTTTATTACATTCTATAAGTTCTTGCGACTGAATCTTCACCTTGCCTCAAATCATATGTGCACGTACATCCACGAAGATACTATAATGCAAGTGAAACGTAAAACAAAATGTTACCAAAACCTGGGAAAAGTAGTGAATCACAGGAGGATCACTCAAAAGTGGAGAGAAGCCTGTGTGATACATTTTATTGTGCGTAGCATGCCTGCTGATTTTTAAGAGAACACATTTCATTTCATACGGTTATTGTTATTACAATACAATGATTATTATTGCCACTTCTCCGTCTCTCCTCTTCTGCAGTTTTACACGCTGGACTGGAGGAGTTTATATCACAAAGTTACTCGGAAGGAAGAGCGAAACACAATACCTGCTTTTTACCGAGAACACACACCTCCCCATTTTATTTATTTGCATTGGGCACAATCGGTGGTACGGTGTGGCTGCAAGGGAAAAGCGTCATATTGTGAGGATATAGAAATCTTGTAATGAGGGAAACAATAGTAATCAAAAGTTTACGGCAAACTTTTATTGTTGTTGTGTATTTACACTGTGCTGTTTTGATTCTGATCTCAGCCCTGCTTTTACGTATATGCATTTCCCTGTTCAGTTCACTCTCTCGTCATAACGTACCAGTAAGACTCAGGAAAATGCATGTAGCTGAATAACGCAAACAATCAAATAATAAAAAACAGAAATTGAAGAGAAAAAAGAAGGCAGGAGGGTCACACAGAGCAGGCCAACAGGTTCACGCTGTTTCGAATTGGCCACGAGGGACATAATAATTTTTGAGACTTCTCTTATTAAATACGAGCAAGGTAAGCAACTTCCATCATCACAGGGAATTCTCTAGTAGACATCATTTTCTCTTGTGTGCCTTGTGTTTTATTTTTCAGGAAAAATAGTGAAAAAACACTTATAGATTTCAAGCAGTGCTCTCTCGTCAAAGTTATGGAACAAAACTAAGAGACATTAACTTTTTTAAGTTTGTGCTTTGGTGGATTTTTTTCATTATTTCTCTTTCAGACCGAGGGGGTTGGGGTTGGTGTCACTTGAACATGTCTCAAGCGGTGTCTCTGCAGGGAATTTTTTGGGGAAGTTTTACTATCTACGTGGAACACAGCATTGATGTACAGTTTTTATAAAAACAATATTAAACACACATGAACTTCCTTACACGATACAGTAGAGTTCAAGGCATGTTATATGATCTTTCAGAAAGTTTTGTTCGTAAACTTTGGACGATGAATTCAATTACCAGAATTTTAAAAAATCGACGACATCAATGTTTACAGAAGAAGTATTGAATTGGGAAAACTGAATTCCGATACTATGATGATTGTCATTACGCACAAGTTTGCTTGCAAAAAGTGTCTCTTTAGTGGAAGATACATATATTTGCATCCACCTTCTCCCCAAAAGGGTTTCCTCCCGCTTTGATATTAGATTAAGTTGTGAATAAGCAAGTCCACCTTAATCATAAAAAATGCGAAACCCAATTTTGAAAAAAAAAATCAAGCCACGCCAAAGGCTTATAAAGGCAACACATCATATTTTTTGTTGCTTACTTAGTATGCTGCGCCATGCCAGTTCCTGTCCACAACCAGGGTAATCCGCCTCCACCTTCCTCTTTAAAGGATTCGTATTTGTACATAATTTCATGACAAGTCGCCGGGAGATTGTACGTACGTGATATAATCTTGGCAATTTTGAAGAAGAATAAAATACTTTTTAAAATTCATTTAATGTCGAATTCCTAAAATGCGTGTTTACCCCGTGCCGCGTATGAATGCAAGAGGATTGAATGCGTAACCCTTTTTTAAAGTTTGTACGATTCATAATTTTCTATCAGTTTAGCAGCATTTTACATTAATTTTCACGATGCACCAGCAGCAGAACCAAGTTCAGTTGGACACAAGACCAATACACACTATTACACACCAGTCAACCTCCCGTCATTATTAATGTATATTAATATAATCTATTTTTGACAGCAGCAGAGAGAAACTGTCAATTCTCGTGGCGGTCTTAATTGATAAGTTTTCTTGATAACTTGACTTATCGGATTCCTCCTCATTAATAAACCAGTTAAAGAGTAAAGCCTCCTTTTCGGGCATATGTTACATTCACTGCCAAACAATTTAACGAAAAGTCTCATAAGGAAAGTATTATGAGTTGACACGTGGCTAATTACTAGAATCAGACAGCACTTTTGGAAACGTCTGAGCCTTTTAGTAGCAGCAGCAAATAGAGCTTTACCAACCATGACAGTTTTAGTGGCTCTTAATGGAATTCCGAGTGAATAACGGCATTAACCCAATAACGACATTACTCCTTAAACTCAAGTTCGCTGACGTTAATAATAGAGATTCATACATTGGTATTATGAAATACTATGCGCACACATGTGAAAGCACTAATAGTGTGTGTCTTGATTCCTTGCCAAATGCTTTCCCTACCAATAATTACAGCATGGCACAAGCTGCGTTCCTAAAGTGTCCTGAAACTCTGACTTCCACACACAACAAAAGAGAAGATTATTACTTATTACACGTATCCCGTGTCACACCATTCATTTACTTGCTTTTCAAAAGGGGTGTACCACGCCTTCTTCCTTTCATAAACTGAAAATCTTCTAAATTCCAAAATCCTGTTTGTTTCAGTGTAATCCTGAAGCTTGAAAGTGTATGGGTCAATTTGTAATNTCACACCATTCATTTACTTGCTTTTCAAAAGGGGTGTACCACGCCTTCTTCCTTTCATAAACTGAAAATCTTCTAAATTCCAAAATCCTGTTTGTTTCAGTGTAATCCTGAAGCTTGAAAATGTATGGGTCAATTTGTAATGGTTTTAGAGGTAGATCAAGTCTGAAATCCGTGTCTCTGGATTTTGTACCCGTAATCATACACAGTTTTCTGGACAAAATGCTTAAAGTTTTAAAACCAAAGCCAAAATCCTACAATGGTGGTGGCTTATTTTTTCCCTCGTATCTTCGCGCTCCACACCTGTTACAAAAAACCGATGCATCTTGAGCTTTATGACTCTAGAACTTGTAACCGTTCAAGGTTCCCCATTTCGAAAGAAATATTGGCTAGGTGTATTTATACCGTGGTGGCTCGTCCCCTCAGCCGATGATACATTGTTTCCTTAAGCTTTACAATGCTCACTGACGCGATGTGTTCTCCACCTTTTAACCGATTCATCTTCCATATTCAACGTTATATCGGACGAATATAACGTTAATGTAGATTAGGTTGGGGACACCTATTCCTGCACGTTATAAAAACTAACCGTTAAATGAGACCACGTTATATCGAGCATCGAGTGTATTTATACCGTGGTGGCTCGTCCCCTCAGCCGATGATACATTGTTTCCTTAAGCTTTACAATGCTCACTGACGCGATATGTTCTCCACCTTTTAACCGATTCATCTTCCTCGTCCTTCCTAGTGTGTAGCCTCCAGCAGAATCTAAAGTAGATTACACCAGGCAAAAAGAGGCATGATGCCTTCACCAAAAAAAAGGTTGTCGTATCTTACCAAAGGATCTGTACTTCCCTAATGTGGACCATTTCTGCTTCATTACTTACACGCTACATTACATCTCACAGGTAAAAATGGATACCTTTATATAGTTTTCAACAAAAGGTGAATAGAGGAAGAGCCAATATTTACCGTCCACGCTTGAATGGACGCAGTTCCGTGCGCTTGGGAGAAAGAATAGGTACAATTTCAATTTGAAACTTTGATCTAGTAATGCATCGATGACAAATGGTGTATGTGTTTTAACCCTTGGGATGCGTGGCATGAGCCCAGTTCAAATATATATTTAGTCAGGGAAATAAAGGTACAAAAATACAAAGGGCTGGCCATAGGTTCAACTTCAACATTGTATTTTTTACTGTAACCATTAAGTCATATACTTTCGTCCCAAAAAGGGAACATTATTTCGTCTTGTACCTTTTCCTTAATGTTATTGCAGTTACCTACTCTCATTTGGGCAAGCAACACTGAAGAAGGAGGGGACGACAAGGTAATGTTTCGTGTTTCGAGGAACACTGAAATTACTGCTTTTGCTGCATCATCGTCATCAGCATCACACTAGAGTGATTTCCTCCCAAAAACGCTTTTGCAAGAGTCACAACAATAAACTGTGAATGC
>JAHZNF010002342.1:0-19805 GCA_027744215.1 Troglopedetes dispersus
AGACTTTGAAACAATTTTGTGCACTCCAGCAAATTATAGGGTGCAGTTACGAGAACTTTAATTAAGGTAGTTGGGAGGCAAATACATGTAGGCTCATGATTCAAGCACATCAGTCCCTTTAATGCATAGGGGTATATGGTGGATAATTAATGAAGCAGAAAGTTTATTGAATTTCTCAGGGAAAATATGAATGTAGATGGAGTGAGTGCCGATTGACAGTCATTTTGCGTGAAATTGTTAACATATTGCAGCCGATAAGCATTATCTTGAGCGAGAAAGATCTATTTGTCGCTCAGATGAGAAATGCTGACTTTACGTAGTGATGTGACTGGCCAGGAAAGTTATGTTATATTACGTATAGTTACCACTAGAGCAGACAAAATATTGCGATTTTTTAGTAAAATTGCCAACTGAAAATGCTGAAGAGCTATACATATAAGACAGTGAGATGACTGCGTTGTAAGCAAACATTTACTCACCAACATATAAATGCCAAGTCAAGTCGGTAATGCGAACATAATTTAGCTACTTTATATGCCCCATGTTCCAGTATATTATCATTATAAAAATCATCAGCCTAACCACCGCCGTTTTCCAGTCCCATTACTTTTGGACTAATTAGCTCTACTGGCTCTTTGCATTGTTACCCATTCATTTAATGTATCCAGCAACTTCCACCCAACCAACCATTTACCGAATGCATAAACCTATGTTCATAACTCCACGTTATCGTTACCAACAAGTGTGTGTGTGATACTTTTAGTTTTACCTGCTGCATAGGACAGCGAATGGAACTGATAATTAGCAAGAAGTTCCCGTTGGGATTTTTCGCCTCACTCGCTGTATAGTTCAACATTAGCGCATGCAAAAAACAAATAACCATACATTTGGAAGATAGACAGAAATTCATCAAACAATGAAAAAACTGGCTGCATGTGGGTCCTCCTAATTATTTATTCTTAAGCGTACGTGCTTACTGTCATTTTTTGCTTCGACTTGTTGTAAGTAATGAGGTCGTGTTTATGTGGTTTAAAATATATTTTCTCGTAAAACCCATTAGGGCTTCCATGTGGACGTCGAGATCAAATACTTACGAATCGGTTCGCAGTCTTACGTCGAGAACCACAACTGCTTCTATACAATTTCGAGCTTTCAGAATAAACGTGGCATGCTCACGTCTCCTCAACACTCACTGCCAGATCGAACGACTTGCACGTACTTCTTGCAAGGTAAAATACTTTAATATACTTACAAGTGAAAAGAAATAATAACAAAAAGGAAAAGATGAAGAAGAAAGTCTCTTGGTAGAATCCTTGGTCACCTTGGTCCGATAGTTTCTTCTTCTGGATGTTTGTTGTGTGAATGTGTTTCTTTGCCTCACACACTGTTCAATTTGAAAAGTTGACAAAAACATTCATCTAAACTCTAAACCTAAGAAATCATCGAGCGAAAATCGGGAATCTTCAGCTCAACTTGAGTTTTTGATGCTAAAACGCAGCATCACACATGCAGTTTGAAAAGTCTTGCTTTCCTGGGGTGTTTTGAATTTCTCATGCCACGTTTTTTTTAATTCCAGGCGCTCCCGGACAAATCGTGTGGATCTCCCTCCTGAAGTTCTATATCGGTCCTCAGCACGGAAAATCCGGGGACGACGTTGGTGGCGGAGGGAGCAGCTCAATTTACTCCTCGTCTTCATTTGGTGCTGGCGGAGGGGGAATGAATGGCGGGCCTAGTGGAGCAGCTTCTGGGATTATCAGCAACTCTCCAGACTGCAATGCGACTTACCTTCAGATTTGGCAAGGGACGTATGGTAAGCCCCAGAAATAAATTTTTCTATCACAAAAAATGCAGGTTCAATCCTCCAGGCTTATTTTAAAGACAGATCCTAGGACATTGTAGGGAGATATGCGACGAGAATAGTAGGCTTTTTATAGCTTTCGAATTCCGCCCTTAAAAGTCATCATTATTATTCCGGAGGAAGGCCTATATTATTACCATTATTTCATATTATTGAGTTACACATTTTGGAGCAGAGGAGAAACTGCATCACACAAGGGGAAGTAGATAATGGAAATGTAATGACAAAAGGAGTCTGCTTTTGCGTCGTCTTATCTGTTTTCCAGACCTATCTTAACCAATTTTATTTCCTCTTAGTGCACACACCAACCACACGCCACATTATCTATTTTTTACCATTATTATATGATGATGAAGCATTACCACGCACAAGGAAAGGGTTCATTTTTCTTTCTTTCAATTTTTTAGATGACGCCAACTTTTTTTATTATAGACTGTGAGGCACATTATTGTTCGAATACTTATGACGATTGTGTTGATGAGAGAGTAGTAGAATCATTTCCTAAGAATATTTTTTTGGAGAATTTCTGTCTTTCACTACTTTGGATCTCTGGAAGAAAAATGGAGGAACATAAGAGTTAAATGTAGATCTTAGGAGCACAGCAGTATAGCTTCTCATCAGTAAGACGAGTTATCTATACTATCTCCATAATATATGCAGTTGTAAATATGCGATCAAGAGCGGAGAGACTTGCAAGAAACTTGAGTTTTTGGCAATGAGTTTTTCCCTTTGCCCTTAGTTAGGCAGTTCAATCATGTGTGAAATAAATGAGCTTTTCCTCCTTAATGTGCTGGATTCTTATATTATTCGCGTTTTTTAAGCATATAATATGAATCCCACTGGAGCATGACATCCCATTCATATTTTCTCTCTAGGTATTTCTTTTTTTTTGTGAGTATGATTCGTCAGAATCGTGGGATGTTTCCGTTGTGAAGCGCGTGTGTGTCTATATTTTCTTCCTTTTCTTCACATTTTTCCCTGGTACATTATGATAGTTTTTTTCTTATTACGCTATTTTTCGAATTTGTCTTCGTCTTCACTTCTGTGAGTTTTTTTTATATTTTACTGAAGGCCTGTCAGCGCAGGATCTCAATTATGATTTAATGCAGAGAATACAGCGTGCCATGAAGAGATACGTATTACAAAATGAAACGAGCGGAGGAGAGAGAGAGGAGAGAAAATTTTGAGTCTAATTTGAAATTCCTTGTGTACATAAAAAGCTGTATTACGTTGACTATCTAATATTTGCATTATTATTTACACTAGCAAGGGTTCAGTCATCTTTTAACGATATTTGTATTCATGTAACCGTTGCGTCATGAAAGACAAAAGAATCGTTCCTTTCACATCAAAAGCATCCTCCCACATACAAATGAATAATGTAAATTCTCGGCAGGCGGTCAAAATAATAACTCTGGGGTGAATTGCCCCACAAAACAAAATCAAATGTTGTACTTTGTGAATATTTTCAAAACGTAGGAGCTTCGAAGTAGCCGTAAAGAACTGTCTGGATTGGATCGACTATTATTATTGTACAAGAGGTGGGAATCCATATGTGATTTCAGAAATATGGAATGAGCCTGTATTTTTTGCCAAGTGTTAGAAAATATGTTTCTCTGGAAGCATTAAGAGTTCTGAAATAGGCGTGCGCAGCTATATTTTCGTAGAATCTTCATTCATTAGCTATATAGTATAGACTATACAACACACGAGGGGAGGTGGTATTGGAGCATCACTCTAGTGCTTCTGATTTGTGCAATGTTTTAGGGAGGATTATGTGTGGACACCTCATTTAAATCCGTCATGAAAGAATTACGACTTTTGGATTATGCCTTCCCGTTAACAATAATATTTATGGGTTTAGAGACAAGTGAGCATAAATTGTTTTCCCATGCCTAGTATCCAACCAAACACTGCTTCTCTTTGCCACATTTTCGTTTTTATGTGGTAAGACTTCCATGGTTCACTTTCTTCTTCCAGTTATCTACCTCCTCCAACAAAGCAAGCTCGGAATTTAATCGGTATTGATTTTCTGAATCATCATCCACGGTAAAATATAAAATAACAAATACTAATAGAATCGAAAGTTCGAAAAATTAATGAATAAGCATTGACATTTTTTTAGAAACCAGATTAAATCTAAAATTGCCTTCAAATGTGTATTGCTTTCCTGAATTCATATTTCACATTGAACTTAGCAGCGATAAGGCATGAACAGGGTAATCTTCTAGATATTGATAACAAGTACATTTTCCATTCAAGTAACCCCATATCGTGTATGTCATTCTGCGATCTGATTTAACTAAAACACTTACAATACAAACATATGTCTAGCAGACTAGGCAAGCATAGGGTCAAAATAACGTTTCGTGAACTCCATTCGATTACTTTTCCAGACAAAAAAGTGATTTTTATATATTCCAATTTTGTTTTGTCGAGAATTGCCTTCAAATGTGTATTGCTTTCCTGAATTCATATTTCACATTGAACTTAGCTGCGATAAGGCATGAACAGGGTAATCTTCTAGATATTGATAACAAGTACATTTTCCATTCAAGTAACCCCATATCGTTTATGTCATTCTGCGATCTGATTTAACTAAAACACTTACAATACATACAAACATTTGTCTAGCAGGCTAGGCAAGCATAAGGTCAAAATAACGTTTCGTGAACTCCATTCGATTACTTTTCCAGACAAAAAAGTGATTTTTATATATTCCAATTTTGTTTTGTCGAGTCAACTAAATAAGTGGAAAGTTTCTCCTATGTGATTCCAGACTCCTTTTCCTTTGGAACGTTTTTCTCTTTTTCCGGCACATGCGATTCCATTTCCTCCTGTCGAGTCTCATTACATGAGCCACCCTTTTCACTTCACACTTCAAGCACATGCATTGTCTCTCTGGCGTGATCATTTTCAACCACAAGTGTGTGTGTGATTTTAGTTCGTTTCGGTTTGAAGTCATGTCTGAGGAAACGAGGGCAAAGGAAAATGTGAAATTTGCACGGAATGAAGATCACAGACGAGAACAAATTAAAATGTGACTTCATTTGAAAGCTATATACATAACTTAAAGATAAAACTCTCCCTTCAAAAGGAAAATGAGGACAAATTATGCACACAACTCTACAGGCAAGGAAATTGTGATATGATATCCACATTCTTCTGCTTCTCATAGTGCTGGCAAGTAGTTTTTGATCTATAAAAACATTTTATGGGCATAATACAAATGGTTTATTGGGATCCTGGTAGAGAAAGAATCATACATTTTGGAAGTTTGTTTGCACATTTTATTATACCTGTCAAATTCCACCTTCACTTTTCCACACTAGTCAACAGCATTGCTCCGTTTCACTCTTTCTCCAGAAAAATATAATCTATTGATGTTCTATGTGTGTAGCAATAAATCTATCCCAGGAAAAAAAGAGAAGAATCCATTTTTTCTGCTATGGTCAGATGCATCATCACAATAACCAGCTTCTCGAATTTTTATCCACTTTAGGTTACAAAACCGCTTAGTCGTCCACTACACAAAAGTGAGAGAGAGAGAGTGAAAAAAAACGATATTCCACACGATGGAAAGCTCCAGTGACAAAAGGGAAAGAGTTCTTTGTTGACGAGAGTAATCTGTATAAGCATGATGCGTGGCTAGCCTGGTGGTTCCTCCGCTTTTTTCTAGAATGAATGGGTGATCTCACCAGCTAAGGCTGAAATATACGTACGCACACGGTTGGCTGCACACTTCTACATCCGTTTATGTTGTGCTCCTTCCATGTGGGTATCATCCACCACCATTCTAATGTTCGACGGAATTCGGTCAGAATATAAGAGTTCCTTTCATCTCCCCGTCGTTTTCTCGTCCAGTTGAGTTGACAAACAAAAATATTACAACAACAAATTCAATGTGAGTCTCTTCCAGGCAGGGGAAAAGAGAAAGTATGTTTTTGCGGTGGGATTTTGAGGTTGGCTATTTGCACGTTCTTGTTGTAAACATGTATGCATTCATCATAAAAATGAAGGGATCGCTGTGCTCTGCTGTTGTTATTATTGTAGCTGAGTCCAATGAATTCCCTCTTTTGTATGTGGAAGATGATTCTCACTTGAGTGAATACCTTATCTGCAGGTACTTTTCTTCCTTTCTGGGTAGATTCTGTGTACAATGTAATCTGTTGTTTTGATGGAGAAAAGGAGGAAAAAATAGCTCCAAGAGGAAACGAGTAATATGTTGGAATATGTAGCCATATATGTTACATACCTGGTATCATGACTTGGCTTGTGTTTGCGGCAGAATTGTGGGAAATAAGTCGTATCAGGAACGAGGGGGAAAAAATCTGCCAACTTTTTCACTTGATTAAACATTTTCGTGGTTGCGTACCTGTTTTTCATCCGTTCTCCTGAAAGACGTCTCTTTTTGTTTCTTCTTGTTTGCTATTTTTACTTCGCTTGGCACTTGCGGCCTCAAATAATAGAAATAGGATGTGTATGAATGTTGAAAGCGGATAGGAAATGAGAGGGAAAAAGGAATTGGAGATGTGTTCTCTTTTTTTATTGTCCTTTGAAGACTTGGTGAAACCTGCAAATGGTAAATAACGGGCTCCTTGTGCAGCCGGTAGGAACAGCCGGAGAAACAGGAATGATATGAAGAAGACGTTTTCAAGTGTATTTTCTCGAATTCAAGTTATTTACTCGGTCTTCGTACATTGTCTTCCGAAAGAGCAGATAAATCTTTTAGGAAGAAAATTGAGGTGAATGCAATGCTATCAGAAAAGTTTGTTCCATCTCTGCTTTCCTTTTGTTGATTGCTTTCTTTGGGTTTCTTGGAAAACATGAAATCGTTTCTAAAGAAGATTTTCAACTCTGCAGAAATGGGTGATGCGTTTAGCTTTTTTTTAAAAAAAAAGAAGAATGTTTTTGAATAGCAGGAACCTGATCTGGAATTTGCTTTCCCTGACTAGATTACCATTTTCTTGGAACAGTACATACAAACAAGCTAAAGGCAGCAGAAGTTTAAAAAATTGTACTTAAAGAATTGTACATGTGAATACAGATCGTGACACGTGCTGAATCTAAGCTATTAATGTTCACTTCCCGTTGAAACTTTCGGGCGCTTTTGTCGATGGAGTGTTTTAAATTTAAAGGAACGGAAATGAAGTACGTACGTTGTGCAATGATTTGGATTTTTGAGAGTGAGCAGTGTATGGCCCAAATTTCTCTGTTGTTTGACTTCCTCCATTACTTTCAAGTGATTGAAGGGCTTTTGATTTTTCAGGCGGAAGGCATGTTTCTTAATTTAAAAAAGTTATCACGAAGCATAAACCTGGAATGGAAAAGAGTCCCTTGAAAATCATGTGCCATCATAAGTTACACATCGTTTTCTTTCGCATTATGAGCATTTGTTAGGTAAACCGCCAGAGTATATTATTATTAGCCTACTTTGAAAGAACTACTGCACGCATTTATCAGTGCATGACTGACTACAACTATTTACGAAGTTGTTTTTTCATTCTTCGCAGTGTTTTTCTCTTCTCGTTTTCTCCTCGTTACCTCCTTTCGGTTTGAAAAAAGCTATACATACTTAGATGAGTGCGTGTATATGCATCCTCAATAGTAATATCTGATTGTCCGTATGAGAACTAAATGAGATGGTTAATGGAATTGAAGTAAGCTTCTACTTATGTCTCTGTGTGTGGAGAAAATTACGTGGAACTTTGATAAGACAGAAAATTCCTGATATTGGTATAGCGAGACCAGCAGAAAATGTAGCGCTTGACTTGACACATAAAATACACACTTACCTTTTTCCACTCTTTAGTTGGTTCTGCCATCGCCTCGCTCTCATTTTTGTTTTTCTCCGAAGGAATAGTGGAGCGAGGGAGCCAAGAAAGTATAAAAGAAAAGCATAATTTGGTATGCAGGACCATGTCTTGGCCCCCTTATTTCCTTGACTTATGTTCACGTGTTTCCTTTTTTCCCTTGCTTTATTTCACTTGCTTCCTCTTTCCCCCGTTTTTGGTTTGGTTTTGGTTTGCTGGCTGGCTTGGTTCGTTTTCCTCTTTAAAGATGGTTTTGGTTTAGCTGGGAAAATTTTTATTATTATTTCTCATTCGTTCCAGTCGTTTCTCAAATAATTTTGGCAGCCTAGATAAGGATACACAGCATGCCCCACAAAAACAGGATACAAGATGTATGATACCTTTGGCCGCACTGTAAAAGTTACATTTCTGGTTCTGCTGGTTGTTTGCTTTTCCAGTTTGTTCTACATGTTACGTGTGCTATTCCTTCCAGCCAACCTGGTTTCGTACATGATCCACTGGTGGCGGACCAAAGCACTTCAAAGTAAACTAACCAGAAGATAAAAAAAATGACGAAGTATGCGAATTTGGTATCTTGCAAACTTGCTCAACTCAAATTTTCTTAATTTTGGAATTCCCAAGTTAATCTTTTGGCCAGCTCGGACGTTTTCAACTTGCGAGATTGCCAAATTCTTTTTAATTAATGGTTACATTCTAAGAAAATCACTGAGTCAAAGGAAAATGGTAATTGGATATAGAACTTGGTAATTTTGAATGGTCAAGCAAAGGCAGAGGAGAGCTTGAATAATAGGTGAAATTATAACGAAATCTCGATAATGTTCGAAGTATGCTGGCGCCCTCAATCCTGCTAATTATTCATCCTTTTTGATCAGGTTGAGAAGTTCCCTCATAATAGTCTCAACATTTGGCTTTTAAGCTAATGCTTTCTTAAAGGACTTAGTTTGATCTAGAAAAGTTTTGCCACCCGGACATTTTCTTAAGTCATTCCAAATTTTCGCCATTTGAAGCTTGTTTTTCTAGCTGGTTAAGAATAATAAAATGTGTCTGCCTACTGCTAGCTCACTGTATCCTAATTAAAAGACAAGTTTAACCTTGGCTTTTTAGCAAAGTTGAGCCCAAAGAATGAAATACGTGAATCTTATGCAAAGGATTACTGGATTTTGTTTTGCTTTAAAAAATGAAACGACTTCACACTTCACGATAGCAAAAATTGAAACTGTTATTCCAAGAAATATTCACATTACATTTCCAGGAAGCTTCATGTTTGCAACGGAATTATTTTTACGTTGACTGATAAGCACAGAAAACATTCCAAACCAAATAGCAATTTCACATTATATTTTTATTCACGTGCTTTGTCGGTTTCAACAAAAAAAGGCGAAAAGTCTACATAGAAAGGCATATGCCACTGGGTATAATACAAACGCTGAGGGACTGGGACATATATACAAACGAACGTACTATACAACGTGTGCACAAAGTGGGAGCGATGGAAGTGGTTGGAATAAATTGATTATTTGCAATGCAAATTAAAATCTAGATTGGAACGGGAGAAACAAGTTTTTTGTTCGTGCTCGCATTCTGTGCTTTGTGCAGGAGGTGCAAAAAACTTTTATTTGCTGCTCACCTTCATTAAATGGCACACCGTTTCCCGCGAGTAGATGTAGATACGACGAAGTAGTTTTTTTTTTTGGAAATATTGCATTTAATTTACTGAAAGGAAGGGAAATGCGCTGAGGTACAACGTAACCTATACCTTCAGAAACCTTGTAAAATGAACGATATGTATACAAATAAAAAGGAAACCTTTACATAATTTGGAATTACATGGTAGAAGTAAAAATGTAACTGGATTGTTATTGTTTCATATCTTTCATCTTCTCTTATTGTTTCTGCTGATTGCACCTTTAATGAAATGGGAGTCATGATATGAAAAGGATACATATCATAAAAATTTACATGATGATAAATCTTTATTGGTTTTTTTCCTGGGGCAAATAAAAAAAATATTCACACAATTCTCCCACCACCCATTTCATTTCATTGTTGCTAAACTGTTCCTTGAAATTTTGTATTCTTTCGTGAAACTATATCGTGTTTTTCTTTCATTAGAAAACATTGAAGCACATCACGTCTTGTATTGTAACCGGTTTTCCTTCCAAGTTTGAATTTTTTAAAAAGATTGTCGATTTATGAAAAAAGTTTCGGCAAAAAATTAGCACGGTCGCGAACTTTCAGACATTTTTCTATGCCCAAGTATTGTGAACTTACATAAGTACGTACGCATACACGAAAGTCCGAGAAGCGCGTACGCAATTCAGGGAGGAAAGGGAACATTACTGTGAATTTTTAGAACGCTAATCTAATACCGTAATGAAATTTGTTTTCCGAGTTGACAAAGACACAGCGGCGCATCATTCTGTGTGTGTGTGAGGTTCTCGCAGGAAAGTTTCACACAATGAATAAAGGAATAACAACAACAGACCCGAAAGAAAAAAAAGTTTAGTTGGCAGGTTTTCATAAATTATAAGATTTTCTTACTCATTCTGCCGGAAGAGAATCATTACTTTCGTAAGCTTCTTTTGTCTTCGGAAAGTTTTCCTACGGAATTTCCCTTTCATCTTGTTCTCCTCCTTTTCTCGCCTAACTTTTCCTTCCGTAATCGAGTTGTACATTGAAAATTGAAATTTATTTACTCCAGAGTTCCTTCAGATTGGATAACTGGCGTGGCATGGAAATCTTAAAGGAAACACTGGATTTCATAATAATTGTGCCGAGAGTAATTAATTTGATTTTCTTGTTTTTCTTTCACTTGTCTTTTTTTTTCAGGAGAGAACCCGAACAACGCCACACTGCTGGCCCACTTGTGTGAGGACGCGCCACTCAAGAAAACGTGCGAGTTCATGCTTTCCACCTCATCAAAAACGCAACAGCGGGCCTGTCATCCAGAGGAAAGTTTTATTTCGAAGGGACCGCACATGACACTCCGCCTCGGTGTGGAGGTTAGTATTCATACTAATTCTTACTGAGTAAAACAGTACGAAGGTATGTTAAAACTAAAGTTTGTTTACTTGGTTTTACAGACGAGCACGGTGCTCCGTCCTGTTGAGTTCAAGCTGTACTACGAATTTGTCGAGACGAAACAAGAAGGTGAAGCTTTTCTTCCGGCCTATTTGTCACATCAAACTGCACTTAATTTGTTCAGTGCACCCAACCTCCCCCGCCCGTTTGTGAGTAGTAGTAGCAGCTTGCTTCTTGGAAAAGGGAGCGGTGGCGGGATTAGCAACATCGTGTCAGGAAGTGGAGCGAGTGTTGGTAGCATTAGCAGCAGCCGAATCCTGACAGCGTCAGGAGCATCAGGCATGAGTTCCCTTGGAACGACAATGAACATGAACAGCAACAATAAGCGATCGAATGCGAAAGCACTCCGACTCGCATCATCATCATCATCTTCTTCCTCGTCATCTGCTGAAAATAGTAATCCCAATGGTAAGAATAATGACGAGATGATGATGAACACGGCCCAGTCGTCATCTGCCTCCCTTGCTGGAACTTCTGCTGATGTTGGAATTTCCGGTGTAAGTTCTTTCACAGCGAACCGACTCTCGAGTGACGTGACCCTTTTAGATGAGCCACGAAGTGATGGGAGTCATGTTGAAGGTGGCAACAACGGTGTTGTTGCTGGACTCAAAGGAAATAATATGATTAGTGACGGTGGTAGCGTTAGTAGTGGTAGTAGTAGTGGTGCTGTGTCATCTTTTTCTGGAGTAAGTGGGAGAAGTGGCGCGGCCACTAGTTATCTCCTGAGCAGTTCGTCCTCAGGCAATCCAGCGGAACTTGTAGCAGCAGCAGCTCAAGTGGCAGCTTCCGTTTCCAGAGAAAGTTTTCCCATCTCCCCGAAGCAGAGTTGTAGCAGAATCTTCCGCACACAGAATCGTGCCATCCAAGCGGGAAGTTTTAACAGTCCACGGAATGTCTTCTTCTTTGGCAGAGGTGGTGTACGCAATCTCACGTGTATTTACAGATTTCAAGGAGGACAGAATGAGAGGGTCCGATTGACCATTGATAATATCAGCTTGGCTGGCGGGTAAGGGCTCGAAAAAACTTTTCCTATTTATTTATTGCATGTCCCCAAAGAGAAGTGAGCAGGAAAAGGCAAGACCATAGATGTGTGCACTCTCGTGATGATAATGCTGATAGGAAGTGAAAGTGGTCCAATATTCCCTCCTCACTTGGGAGGGCACCAGCCCACAAAATAAATGTATGCACAAACGCATTGTATGTTAAGTAAGTTTTAAGTACTATTTACATTGGCGCTGAGAGCACGGCACTCTTTTGTTGCTCACCCGTATAAAATGTATGTATGTCATAGTGCGGAAGCACATGGAAGTAGCGATAAGACCTGAAAGAGGTTCCGAGAAACATCATTTCCTTTTACACCAATTTCACTCGTGTTCCCCTTGCAAAATTCATGATGCTTGAGAGCTTGCATTGAGGAAAGAATTTTCACGCCTGCTTTCACTGGATTAACGAACAATTTCTTGCAGACGAGCCAAGAATCTCTCCCTGTGGTTTCGGATTTCTATACATAACATTTGGATCTCTGTGCCCAGTACGCAGATGCGACAGAAATAATGCCAGTTCACTCAAATTCACAACTCATTCCGGCCCATTGTCCTCATGTTGGGTAGTATTTTTGTTCCAGAAGATAACCCTATCAAAGTTAATGAATGCAAGGGAGTTTTAATGTGGGGAATGGTGCAGATGGAATGGAGATGGAAAAAGCACACCGTAAAAAAATTTGTTTTTCAGACAAAAGGACACTGATGATACCACTCCTTGAAAAAAGACGATAGATCTCCTTTGGTGACGATGAGTCGTAGAGATGGTGGTGGCGAAAAGAGATATCAACATGTTTTATGTATGTGTACTCATTTCATACGAGACCTGACAACTGCAGGAACAGCACGCATATCATTGCAGATACGAATAGATGATGATTATGACATACATTCTAAGATCAGAAGCACAGTTTTCAGAAGTGTACATGGTCAAACGGGTTCCCACATAATACCCAACTGGAGTGTAGGAGGAAAAGAAGTTCTCCAAACTTCCAAGAGACCACAAACCAAAGTCGAATCTTGTGAAGCTCAGGTCATGAATCTTTCAATTTTTAATGACGCCGAGCCACAGGGATTCTTCATGTGTACATCTTTTCTATGCCAAAGGAGTAAGTATGAGGATTGAGGAAAGTACGAGTACCTATAATGTGTATGCAGAGGATTTCCTCTTGTCTGCCCCGCCATAGATTATATTTATGTACACTTTTGGCACTTGGAGAAGAAAAAAATTTGTTTGGTACTTACCAGTTTGTTTTGCTTACTCTTCTTCTTCTACTGACTTCAGCCTTTTGATCCAGTTTTTCTAAACTAAATTTTCTCGTTTTTTACCAAACACGCAAGAGCTTTTGAAAGGAGAGGAGTGCTGTATATTTTTTTTTAGAAATTCGTGCGAATCCAAGCAGAGATTTATAGTAAGCTGAAGAGGAGTTCATGGATAATATAATTAATCTGTAAAAACTTGCCCACAAACTGTCATCTTCCAAATTATCTTGCAAGTGTGACTGTCGCCACCACCGCCAAATCAGATTATCGTTTTGTTGGCTCAGGAAGTAGGGTTGTAAAAATTGATTACTAACAAACGTTGCTTATTTTTCTGGAGCTTTGTAGCCGAAAATAAACTTTCAATGTAAGCAAAGGTCGCGTTTCGGTTTTCCATACGTTTCAACTTTTGTAATCCGACCGCAATACAAAAAGGGGCTAAAAAATCATTGATACATAATATTTAATAAGCCATATTCTTGTCAACATCAGCACTTTAGCAAACATAAGTGGCATCCTCAAGGCATGTTTATTTGAACTAGAGATAACAATAAAAAAAGGAACCGTCACAGAATTTTTTGTTTAGATTGTGCAAAGAAGGATAAAAAGTATTGAGTCAGCGAAAGCAGTAGTATAAGAAGCCAGATTATTTGGAGTCAGCATAACACAGCGTTAATGAGCCGTTGTGCTCACAAGTCACTAGTCATATGTGGCTGTCGACCTCTTCCTCTCGTGGAAGGAAAGGAAGACAGCATGGGTGGTGAAAGAGGTAGCAAGTTTTTCCTCTGAGTTAACCCACTTCTCGCCTCTTTCATTTCTTTCTATCTTAGTTTTCCAGTATTTCATCTTGCTCTCCTTTTCTGCCCGACTACTGTGAACCTTTATTTATAGTGCGTGAGTGCAGTATTTAACAGTCTCTCATACATTTGTGTCTGGTGCAGTTGTGTTTCTTTATTCGTTTCGTAGGCATTGCAATAAGTATATATGGCAGAGTGGCAATAGTGTGTACCACCAACTAAAATATTAAATTATAGCATTGTTTCTGACTTTCACGCTTTCCACCAAGAGAAGAACAGAGCGCAATTCCGCTGTCGTCTCTGCCACCGAGCGCGAGCTTGGGAGGATGATGATGGAGATATTTGTCGTACCAGTATCAGAAACTCCCGTAAAAGCTACTTGGCCCAGAAAAGACCTCATAAAACGAAATTACTCAGTTTGCTCATTTTTACTAGAAGGAGAAAGGCGTGTGAGAAGGAGAGGAAAAAAACAAGGTCGACTGAGAAGGAATTAAGTTATCTGCTGTAGCTGTAGTGCGCACAAACAGGAAATAGAAAATATTGATATGTGCAAACTGTTGTGTGAGGTAGGAATTTATGTTATGGGATCACAGTATGTAGTTTCTTGTTTATTTGATTTTTTTTACTCTGTTCATGGCCTGAATTTTTAGGGTAATTGCAAGTTGCATTTCTTTTCGGCGCAACAAAGCAAAACTAGTGTAGTGTCAACGAAGGAAACCTTTTAGATTTCGTTCTTTATGCAGACAGGCACATGCAGGTGTGTGAAAGGTTGGTTTTCTTCTTGGAACAACTTGGGAGTGAATGGAAAGCGAAAAGTGGTGAGTTAACTTATGAACGATGTGTAAATAAAGCTTCTTCTGGTTATTATTTATTTATGGTCGACCTTCACGTTTCTTGTGGATTTGTTTCTTAATTTATTTACTTGGTGTGGGGTCCCGTTCGTGGTTTGCTGCTTTTGAAATAGTGAGGTGGAACTAACACCGTAGGTGAAAAAGAGAATGAATCGTTTTCTCCATTAATTATGAGGTCGGAGTGAAACACGAGTAAGTGGCTAACACGGTTGTTTCGTCTTCCGCCAATTTCCGGTTTAGAAAACCCCACTTATTTTCTGATCGGAATAAATAAAGGTTTGAAAGACAATCACGTGATTGTCCTTGAAACAGACCATGCTTGGATTATTACATAGACATGGCGTGCTCCTGTGGCTAGATAGTAATACGATACTATATGTGTGTTTTTCACACTGCATGTGCGGTGTTGCTTCCTTTGTGTCCGTTCTTTCCGCTCCAGAACGATACTGATAAATACATTTATCTATTCACCATGAGGAAATGTATATGCTTTCTTCTTTCCTTGTTATCTAGCTATATCATATGTCTCGGGGGAATTTCGAGTAATTGGTCTGGTTGGATTAAACCAATTTTTCACACAAGGAAAGTGGGATAATCGCTAAATGTCTAGAGGTTAAATGAGCCCAGACCGGATAAATCAGTGCCTGGAACAACAACTGTAAATTAAATTCTTTGTTCCTTTTATCCCCTTGAGGAATCTTTAATAAATTGCAGCCGTCATTTTTTGCTCAAGTAATTCGTGGGAAGAATTTTGAAACGACAACGCGTGCACCTTTGTTAGTGGATTGTCATCGAGAAATCCGTACACAAGATAAAATAGCGTTTAGTTGGTTTCTTCTCAAAAGGTTTCTGGAGACCGAAACATTTCCTGCTGAGAGGACAGGAGTATAAAGTGCTTTCAAATTTTCAGGAATTCGCAACATCTAGGCTGCAACATGAATTGGAACGGAAGTACGGGAACCACTAAAACGTAGTATCTCCTGAATTTCTTATTCGTACAATTTCATAAAGTATCACCACAAATACGAGATCATCCAAAAAGTTTGTTGGGGAAAAATTGGTCACATTATTGGGCCGAGCAGTCATTCCCAATTTACGAAAGCAAAAGATATAATAAATAGCTGAGAATGGGACATTTTTACTGCCTCGAACAAGGCAATCTGCCCGAATACACTTTCTTAGTTCTGCTCTCCTTTTTTTAGGAGGTAACTAGGTATAGTGGAGGAGTGGTGGCAATAATAATGCATATCTCATTCTCGAAGAAACTTTTTCCCTTCTTCAGAAATTCGGTTCTCATCCTACCGCCTCTTTGCGCTGCTCGAAATAAAAGATGATGTAGAGTTAGCATTAGTAACAGTAATGTGGCAAGAGGAATACATCCTTTGGGATTCTAGGTAACGAAGACATACTGAATTCAAGAGAGAAACAAAAAAAGGAGAAAATCCTTTGCCTTGCCTCTCATAATACCTTTCAAGAGAAAAGCCAACATAACTTTTGTTATGATATTATTGGATTCCGATAATCATAATTGGAATACGCAATGCTGATCCGTTGGATTGATGCTCAAAAGCATCTCGGTAGAGTACATACATACATATCCAACCCATCATCTCCAAAAAGTGTACCTTTCTATGTCCATTGCCCCCAGAGTTTGCCTCGCGATACGCACTGCTTCCCTCGTGCATCGCCTGCAGCAGTGTCTATAGGAGGTCGTCTGGTGAAGTCACCGAATGCGAAATACAAAAAAGCTCTTACAAGATAACTTCTCTTAACATGGATGTGTGGTAAAAAAATCTCATTAAGTATTCCAAAGATGTACCATAAAAATCACTAATAACCGGCAGTGTCTATAGGAGGTCGTCTGGTGAAGTCACCGAATGCGAAATCCGGGTAACGAGTTTAAATACAAGCAATATATTCAAATTTATTGCAATATTTTATTTCAACTTTCACAACCATTCAGGAAAATGATAATAATACGACAAGCGAAGTCGTTGTACTCTCCTTAGCAAGAAGGAAGTTCAAGAGAAGAACGGAGAAAAAAACTGGGTCATCTTTATTTCAACAAAACTGTGTAATGTTTTTTGTATCTATTTTTATACACACAAGTGAACGAGAATTTGAATGCGTTCCAGAACCGAATCTGCGAAGAAGAACCCGGAAAAATGAAAGGCGGCATGAAGAGAAGAAAAGGAGGCAGGGATACTATCTATCATTCCGTTTTTTCTTAGAGCTAGACTATGCTTCCCAGCTTTCTAATTTTCTTCTGGGCTGGCTTCGTTTTCATCCTTCCGAAGGAATAAACGCATTGCTAGTTACTGCTTTCTCCTTTCTCGAGAACTTTAATAAAAAGCTTCCGGTGAACTTAAAGACTCCAGAGGAGAAAATAGCATGCTGATCTCATCCTCCTCAAGAGTTGTGGGAGACTTGAAGGGAAAAAATACGAGAAAGTTTTTGGTTCTCATGAAGTTTTTTTTTTCTTTTTGAGGATAGAAAAAAGAATGAAAAATAGGTGCAACTCCAACTTTTGCTTGGCTGCCTTAACAATCTCTGCTACAATTCCATTAATAAATGTGTTTCGTGTGTACACTGTTCTGGTATTTTAGATGGGAGCGTGCTAACGTTTTAAATGTGCTTGTCTGTGTGTCCACTTTTTAAATCTTCCATCATTCAGTCGCTAACTAGGCGTGCAAAGAAACATTTCCCGTACAAAATTTTGACTTTAAAGGTACACCAGGGACACTGACGGTTATTAGTGATTTTTATGGTACATCTTTGGAATACTTAATGAGATTTTTTTACCACACATCCATGTTAAGAGAAGTTATCTTGTAAGAGCTTTTTTGAAGTGTACATTACTTACATACATGTATGTGTGCACATGTGTTTTTCGTGAAAAAAAAAATATTTTAAAGGTTATTTGGATGCCGGGTTTGCTTTTCCCTTGTTTATGAAATCAAGGAAAGATATCTGAAAGATCGTAGTAAATAAAGTACTAAACTCATTCAACGAGACGCAAGGGAGTCATGAAATGAAAATGTGAATTCGAGTAAACACACCAAACATTTATTTCCTTTGTTTCCTCTCATTTTAACAGCACTCTAGACTGGCGTTCGTCACATTGCACCATTAAATGTGACATTTTGGATGTTAAATTGAGCACAATGTACGCACAGATCACCCCGTCCAATTTTACATGCATAATGGATTCCTTTCATGAAGGAAAATGGCCACGACAATGATAATAATGTTTTCCAGGGTAAACTCAACAAGGAACACAAATCTTTTTCATGTGCATTAAAATACGATTTTGTTATCAACAACAGAACAACACTCACTAAAAACGCAGCACAGGTTCGAAGATGGAATGTTTTCACTTGGTGATAGGATGTTGTTGATGTTCCGGAAGTACGAATAAATAACTACTTTATTTCTTTCTTGTGCAGATCAGATTACGTAGACGAAATTCTCCATATTTTTTGCCAAACAGGAAGCCAAATGGCTAGCGTTAAGAAAGTAAATCTGATAGAAGGAATTTGCTTGTATATATTTTTCTTAAATTTTTTTATTCCGTACATGGCATGTTTTGTATATGTTAAAATTATGCAGGGCATCGGATGACCAAATTTAGCCGAAAGGTTTTTTTTCTTCTTGAGATTTTTTTTAGAAGATGAAGTATGGCCAATCCAACAATAATTTAATTTCTGAAGAATATCTATTTATATGGGAATGTACTCCGAGCAATTTATCTTATGACAAGCACAGAGTTGCAATTCCATTTTTCACTTTCTCCACATCCTTTCTCTCACTCACTCTCAACATTCCAACATGTCTACTTTTTCGGAGCACACTGCTCGCTATACTACTTCGAGAATAGAAGAAAATTATGAGTTTATTGGAGATGGGACGAGATTGATAAGGTTTCATGTATCCGTTTCTCCTCTGCGGGTTATGGATTTTATGGATGAAGTATTTACCTTACCGCGAGAGGCAACTCTAAGAAAAGTATTTATGTAGTAACTAACGAAAATTGCTTAGGTTGTATTTTTTTCAATGTATCTGATCAGACTCCATGGTCTCGACTTTTTTTTCTTAGAAAGAATGTATGTATCTGAACGGTAAAAAATATTTTGGGTAAAAGAGGAAACTTTTATCGAATCTATTTAGGCAATCTTTACTGGAAGAAAAAGAAAGATCTGCTGTGTCTATGTAGCAAGCAGCGTTTACAAGACAGTTGAGAGATTCTACGAAGAAGAGGAAGGAGGAAAGAGGTGCATGATAGACAGTTTGTATG
Organism: Troglopedetes dispersus; assembly: GCA_027744215.1. Classification (NCBI taxonomy): domain Eukaryota; kingdom Metazoa; phylum Arthropoda; class Collembola; order Entomobryomorpha; family Paronellidae; genus Troglopedetes; species Troglopedetes dispersus. The sequence goes on from JAHZNF010002342.1 coordinate 18,995, forward strand.
TGGTGCAGACAGTTTCGTCTAACTAGCGGTGGTGGTGGTGGTGGTGGTGCTCCTGGTCACGGCGATTAATCAAATGTTGTCAGTCAATGTATTATTGTAGGATTGGAAAAGAAGACGCAAGTTGTGCTTTGAACCGATCCAATCTGACTAGCAAAAATAGCCGATTAGGATTGTGGAGCCGGAATTGAAGAAAATAAATTCCTACTCGGCTCCACCTCTTGGTTTTCAATGTACACAAGAAGTCCAGTTGAAAAGGTAGGTTTAATAGGGAATAATTGCAGTGGACATACGAATAAATAAGAAAGGAACGCGAATTCAAAGTAAATAACTGGATTTTTTTTTCTTCTTTTCCCATTTCCTTCTCTTTGTGTGCTCACAAATCGACTGACGGGAGAGAAAAGAAGCACACTGTATTTATTTCATGTGTTCATATAATATTGGGCAGTTTTATGAGGAGCAGATTCGTTTATCAATTCGTCCGCAGACAAACCCACCACATTACTGTAAGATTTTTTTGGCTCATCAAATGGAGACGCTGCGCTGGTGAGAGGAGCCCGTTGGTTAGGTGTATAATATTAGCCCGCAAGCCCCAAATGCCCACCCTTCTATTCTGCTATTTTTTTTTGGATCAGAATGAACAAAAAGTTTCACTACTCACCAGTCGACAAGCATGAAATGAGGAATTTCATGTTGCTAGCTTGCTTGTCCCTGAAGTTGTTGAGTGTTGGTTTACTTTTCCTTGATTTCATTTCCTTTCTTTAGAATCAACTGGCAAGGAACAGTTGCACTATTCCTCATCTTCCTTTCCCAC
>JAHZNF010002343.1:0-14939 GCA_027744215.1 Troglopedetes dispersus
TCTCTCAAGAGAAAATTTATAATATGGAGAAGAGTAGAAATTCATGTTTCACATCATAGCAGTAATTTCGCATTGCCCGGGTATGTTGCAAATCTCCACTTGACAGCCTCCCGGTACGTTTTTTTCTCTGGAGTGGAAATGATTATGACAAGTTGGGAGAAAAAAAAATGCTGCACGAGCGCGTGTAACGAGGAAACGGCCTTCAGCTAAATTAGCGCACATTTTTCCTTCCTCCTCACTCTTGTCTCTCTTTCTCCCGACAAAATTTTTCATGCACTACCACCTCATCATTATCATCATTTCTTTTCCTCCTCGCAGCATCTGATGGGCGGATGAAAAAATAATGTTACGAAATATAGACACACGTCATAATAGTTTGTTTACCAGGATCAAGAAAAAAGGAATCTTTTTCTTCTCTCTTATTTTCTCTCCGTTTCGTCATCTCTCTCCTCATTTATTATTTCTCCGTTTTTTCCCCTTTTCCTCTAAGTAATGATAAGCGGATGTGGGTAATCTTATGTGCATCACATGGAACACTTTTTTTAAAAAAACATTGGTGAAAGTATCTGTGCACAATTTGTTTCTTGTTCATTCATCCGTTCATATTACAACTTTATAAAACTTTTCCCCTTTATATATGTTCATACATGTTGCAAATACCACCATATATTTTTTGGAGGTACGTAAATACAGTTCACAGCCAAAAAAAGGAGAGAAATAGTTTTCTCTGCACCACAAAATTTTTTGTGTGCATGTTTATCCTGGTAGTAGTGTTATACATTGCCTTCTTGGAATTGATCCTTTCATCACGTTTTTTTACTCTTTTGCTAAAAGAAGAAGGAGAAAGAAAGTTATGGAAATAGATCCAATAAGAATGGCTATATGTCATTAAGCACCTCCAACAAAAAAAAGTTATCATGATAGAAGGTGGTAGGAAAGAATGTGTTTTTTTTGGTTGGAGCTCAGCTCTTGTGTAGAAGAATCTGTTGGCTTTTTTTTCGAGCAAGGTACATTTGTTAAGTGCACAATTTTTTTTCTAGTCAGCTTATTTGACTTGTATCCACTTTTTTTAGCTCCATGCTAAAATATAAATAAAGGAGGTAGCTCTAGACACAGAGCAACTTTCTCCCACAAAATTCTCTCTGCCTCTATTGCACCACCTCGTTTGTGTGATAGTGATGATCCTACCTTTGCCGCAATAATATTATAAAATGCATAGTGTTGAAAACTAAGGTGAGGGATGGAATGGAAAACTCAAGTTAACCATATTTTCCCACTTTTCTTCTCCTTCTTTCTTGTCTGCTCCATATTTAAATTTGAGTGTGTATTATAATGACAGTGTGTCCTGCTGAGCATCTTGGAAAGATGGATACATACAAAAAATATATAAAGATATCTGCACACATCCTCATACTCATCTTAATCCAGTAGTGGAGCTGGCTCGAGGTGAACTTTTCCCAGATAAAAACATTTTCAAAGTCATTTGCTTAAGATTCACAGCCTTTTTTTCCTCCAGCGGAATATTCATGATGATGATGATGGCAACACAGGAGTTGGGAAAGGAAAAGACTCAGAGGCACTCCGAGCTTAGAGAGGAGCTTTTAGTGCACAAAAAAATTATACATGATCATATTAATACATAAAACATTTTCCTTCCTTGTTCGAGTTTCCTCATCTCATTTCTGCCAGCACTCTGCTGCTCTCCCCGCGCCACACCGCCGCGAAACACCATGTCTTTTGCAACATGGATGCACACACACACACATGTTTTTCTTTTTTACTTGGAACTTGTTTCGTCGACCATGTCCAGAGGAATATACCATGTTGTTCCTATTTTGCTCCGGCAAAAACTAGAAAAATTCTCTTCTGGTCGGAAAATATCTAACGCAAGCCCGCACCACCACCACACCAGAGCCCAGGATATGTATTAGTTTTCTCCTTTGGAAATTCATGGAAGCGTGAGCATAAAATAATTTTTAAAGTATTTTTTATTTTTGTTCATTCGTTAGTCAGCCCGGGAGTGAGTTCCCAGCACAGCGGTAGAATGTCTCCTTTTGTTGGGAAAAATAAATTCCACGCATTGTTCGGATGTATCATAAAATGAAGCTTCCGTGTCGCTTTTGTCCCGGAAAAAAAGAGTTATTCTCGTAATTGCAACTTGAGCTGATGTGTAACACAATGCTTATCTGATGAATACCATCAAAATATAAAAAAAATATGCACACACATATAACAACAGTACATAGTATCGTGGTAGAAATGGAAGTGTCTGCAATAATAGGAAACGGTGTGAAGAATACAGTCAATCTTTTTTTGTATAAAGATAAAGCTACTACATTGATAAGGGATTTTTTTGGAGGCAAGGGGATTAATAAAAAATGGCGAAGTGAGCACAATGAAAGGCCACCAACAACAAAAGGCGGCGCATGTGATAATAAACTAATAATAATAGAATAACATGCATGCCTCCACTCTTCTCGAATTATAGTTAGCTTTTTCCCTTGTGAAACTTTTTTTTTCCTGAAAAAAAAATGCACACACTCACACACACAAAATAAGTTTAGCGAAAAGGGATTGCAAGAGAGCTGGAACAGTATCAAATTTTTTTTTCTCCCTTTGTGAGTGTGTGTGTGTGCGGTGCGCACTCTTTGGCTGATTCAGAAAAAAGAGGAATCTTTTTTAGTGGAAAATCCTTTGATAAAAAAGTCTGACTTGAAAGTCTCGGTACACACATACACATTACAAACCCAAGTGAAAATCCAAGTTTGTGTGTACTTGTGAGAGTTTTCATTTTACTCACTCTTCCATTTTTTCCCCTGAATAAATTTTTTTCGCTAGTGGCTTATTTTCCTTTGCTATTTAGAGGATGTGTACTTAAAACTTTTCCACTTTCTCATCTATGCACACATACACTCTACATTTTTATTCCATCTGTGGCAACAAAAAAATTTAGATTAAAGAGTGGCAGCTCCTCCTTTACAAAAGGCCCAATCTGAATGTGAAATAAGCCAAAAAAAAAAAGAAGTCAAGTGGAGGCAGAATTAATAGCATCAAAAATATATGTTTTGGTGGATAGCAAATAAGGTTTTATTTTTTTCTCTGTGGCAATATCTTCGCAATAATAAAGATGACATTCGTTTTCCTCCAGTATTGAATTTTGGAGCGGAGAGAAAAAAATAAAATGGAACACGAACCCGAGTCTGGCGTCCTTCTTTACACAACAAGAATATTATGACTCCTATTCGCTTTATCAGCGTCGTGATCACCATCATCATTGGATTTCAATGTAATATGGTTGCGAAAAAAACGAAGTTAGTACCATAGTGGTGCACACAAAAAGCAGCCTCCATTATTATATAAGTTTGCATGTATGGCGTCAAGGAAAATAGATGCAACTAAAAACATGAAGGAATATATCTCAGATAATAGGATCTGGTCTCGCGGAAAACGTCCCTTATAATAAAATGAACTTTTTATTGCTCACATGTAAGCACACACAACACACTACTACATCAATGGTGGTTTTCTCTTCAGCAGCGTCCCTTCGTCTTTCGCTTCTGTGTGTCCTCCAAAAATAAACGGCGACAATCGCAAAATAGAAGAGGAATATTATTTTCCACTCCCGCTCCAAGTCAACAAGCCAGAAGGAAAGCAGGGAACAAGTTTTTCGGAATTAATATATTAACACTATTACATTCTGCTGCGATACAGCAACAGCAAAAAATATAATGTGGAGCAACATAAAAAGATATTCGCATTTTCCCCTGTCTTTCATCATTTTCTTTTTCCTTCGCCGAACCTTCTTTTAGAGTTGTTTGAAGCCGCTCCTTCAAATAAAAAAAAGTTGACTCCGTCTCTTCTTTTCCTCCTCGCTGAATTTTTTTTTCGGCCACACGAGCACCAAAAAAGGAAGAGACAGAACACAGGAAAAGAAAAAGAGACCAGCTCCTCTGCAAAACTTTAACAAAGGACATTTGACCGAAAAAAGTATATAAATATATGTGTTCTTTGAGAATAAAAACTTGTTGTATTAACACTGTACACACAAATTTTATGTGTGTAACAGCTCTCATTTATGTACATACATTTTTGCACGTAGTACAAAAAAAACTTGCAGCCTTATCGGTAGTGTGCGTCTATAATTTTTGGTGACATGGTAAGTAATGTTGTTGTGAGTAGAAGAAGGACTGTTATAAATGCCTCCTCTTTATTTTCTCTTGGCAAAGTAAAAGGCGCACTCTAAAAAAGAGCAGAAGAAAAAAAGGAAGAGGAAAAAAAACTTTTTATCGATCATAGTACACATCCATCCAAGCGCAGCAAAATAAATATAGAGACAACTCTACACAGAGGAGAAAAAAAGGGAGAGCTGAGCTGCTGCGAGAGCAGAGCAGACCTCAACTTAAAAAGTGTTCTTTTTTTCTCTCTTCTTCTGTGTGTGTGGAAGCAAACTTACTATTAACATCTCCGAATATTTCCACCACCACCACCACACCGCTGCTCCTCAGAGAAGAAGAGAATAAAAGCTTGAGGCTTTTTTACTTGGAAGCATGTACAATGAATGGTACATGTAATGTTTCTATGTGGAGGCGAGTGATACATGCATATAAATACGTGCATCCACGTAGTTTTAGGTGCACAACTGATAAGACCTTCCGAAAAAAACTATTTTACTCTCCTTTTAAAAAATATACACATTCTCATCATCCTACTCACTCCAAGTTTTTTTTTTGTTTCGTGGAAAAAAGATTGTAGTAGTGGACCGGAGCCTTTTCTGATTTTCCTCTTTTCCTACTTCCTCACTCTGTTCCGTGTTTTTTTCTTCCTCTTTTCCAAAAAACTATGCTCAAAACTACAACTCTACTACAACAACTTTTAGTAAAAAAAACTACTGCAAAAAAATGAGAGAGACTCGAGCAGTCGTGTTGTATGCACGGCAGTGGTGGAAGTGGTGGCGAGAATAGTGGTGAAAAAAATATAATAATAGTTTATAACACAAACTCAGATCATAGGTCTATGAAGAACATAACACAACAGAGTAACCAAAATGCACCTCCTCAAAAAAATTTCTTATAAGTAAAAATGCCTTATCAAAAGAATAAAATCACACACACACACACTTCCAAAATAGCAAGCTTTTTGCCTCCAACACTTTTTTGTTCCAAAAAATATATACATAATAGTGCAATACATATTGTACGTAATACACACATATTTATATGAGATGTGCAATGTAAATAGGTCCCTTCTCCCATGTCACCATTCTCATCTGTACTCAGAAAAGAAATGTATATACAAGCAAGCTTTTAGATTTTTCCCCTTGTTCCATTATAGCCACACAGAAGTTGTTAGAAAGCTATTTTGATTCTGTGTGTGGAACATGGGAAAGAATTGCCCTGGCTTTTTGTATGATTATTGTTACATGAGTGGAAGCAGGAGAGAGCGCACACACACAGCAGCAAAAAAAAATATTTGAGAGAGCTGAGTAGTGTGTGGACGGAGTCAAGTAGAAAATACCTCTCCGGGAAAACCGACATTTCCCGTAATAACTTCGTGCTTCTATATTGTCAATGTGTTCCCATACTTTTTTCCTCTCTCTCAACTCAACTCTGCTGTTGCTTTCATTCATTCACTTCACGAAAGCCAGCCCATGTTGGAAGGTTATCTTCAATTTTTAGCTGTGTGTGGAGTGAATATTTTCCCGTCTGTTTCCCCCTTCAGAAAAAAAAAGAAAGCATGAGAGAGTATCATGAGCTGACGATCATTGTACTAGTGATCAGGGTTCTGGCAGCTTGTGCTGTGTATTTTTTCCCGAAAAATTTCCACCAGCTATACAAACATTGAGAGAGAGTCGTATGGTAAGAAAAAAAGGAGTGGAATGGATGAGCGTATTCATTTCATAATATATTGACTATCGTATGTGTGTGTTGTGTGTGCACAGTGGAGAATTTTTTTTTCCTGTCCTGAAAATTGCTCTCTCTCTCTCTTTTCCATCTTTCTTCTTTATTCTAGTCTGTCTCCTTCATTCGTTCCGTGTGTCGCGGGTGTTCAGAAAAAAAAACTTACTACAGAAGCAGCAGCAGCTTATCTTACATACTACTTCAGTATGTGTGTGTGTCCGTTTTATTTTTATTTCCTTCAATTTCTCCATAAAAAAGAATAAAAATATAGTCGTGTGAGTGTGTGTCTTTTATTATTATTATTTTTACTTTCTTAGTTTTATTCTTGCGGGAAATAGCGGGCAAATATACTTTTTCTCAAGAAAAAATGTCTCAGAGAGACACACACAACAGAAGGGAAGAAGCGTATACAGCGTACCAATCTCCTTCCGACTTTTCTCCCACTCAACATCACAGACAAGATAATCGCCCGAGTCAAAAATAAAGGAAGGAATAAAAAAAAGACAAAACAATTTTCGTTTGTTTTCTTCCCAACGAGCCTTGTGTCTTTTGTGTCATTGGAATGTGGATGATGGACACACGCTCCACAAAAAAAGGAAGAATATTGAATTGATAAAATAACACCAAGGAAAAAAAATATAATAAGACTCGGACTACAATTTTATCTTGGAGTGGTAGCGTGTAGCGTAAATAAGAGAGTCTTCCTTTTTTTATGTGTTTGGATCATCCCTTTCCTGTTCAAGTAATAAAAAGTAACGATACTATTCTTTCTTTTTTTTGTGTGTGCAATACTTTTTTTCTTCCCTTCTCCTTTTTGCATCACAATAATATTTACTTTCATTCTTTGTGTGTGCATTCCGAGAGAGGAAGTGTGAAAAAAGTGGAAAATTGAAAGGAATAGGGAAAATATTTCCTTTGAATATGGTTCAAGGCGTGGAGAAGGTTTGTCCTTGGTGAAAATATTTATATTTGTGCCCATCTGTGTGAAGTCTCCGACAAAAATGTGTCCAGAAGTTGTTCATCAAGTCGGCTGATATTCAGTTGGTTAGAGAAGTTGGAGCAAGTAAGTCAGTGTGTGGTCAACAAAAGGAAAAAATGTTAACCACTTTTATTTTCTTTCCTAGAAAATATTTTTGTCCGTTATATTTACTTCCATAAATTTGTGTGCACAATGTAATAGTAATAGTAAAATAAATCAGAGTGTGTAAAGAAAAGGGCAAGCATAATAAATTGGTACGTGCAAAAAATTTCTAGCAGTAGTTCATTATTATTACCATCATCATCATCACCAAACCCAGAGAATAAAGAAAGTGGTCAGTGAGTGAACAATAAAAATGTGTGCATTTTTTGTTACACATAATAATAATCCAGTAGATGTATATTTTTTATGGTTTACTGCAAAAAACAACAGGGAAAACAACTACTTTCACTCATCATCAACATAGTCCACACATCAACAAATATCATGATGATCATTGTTATCATCATCATCATCGCCAGCAAAAAGAAAAGAACATGTAAAGCCCATCAAAAACGCAACAAGTTTTTTATGTATATTATTATTAATATACGATTATTGTTCTCAGTGAGCACATTGATGTTTTTATATGTCCTCGTACCCAGAATAGTAAATCTTTGATACTTTTCATATATATGGTCGCACAACAAGTAAAAAAATTTTTCCCGGAGGAAAAAAACTTACACACAAGAAAAGAATCAATATTGAGGGAAAAAGTTTTTTGGGGAAAACAAGAAGAAAAAAGTTTCGTGTCAACTGGTTCCAAAGGATAACCATAAATGTGTGTGCTATTAAGCACCGCATTACTCACTGGATCAATAACAATTCCAAGTTATGGATATAGTGGCTCTTGTGAAGAGGAAAGGATGATAACATAACCAATGTATTCCTGCAACATTTTTTTTTGGCTCTCGAATTGTTTGAGCTTAGAAATGCAACAAATTAGCATGCTCTCACTAAACCCAAGTATACACTCATCTATGATGGTAATCATTTCTTGTTGTTGTCTGGCTCGTTTTGCGAATGAGTGGGTTAACCAAAAAAACACCTAATGAATAGGAGAGTAATACTCATAAAAATTATTTTTGGTGGAACCAAAAAAAAACATATACCAGATTATATTCAATGATAACATAACCAATGTATTCCTGCAACATTTTTTTTTGGCTCTCGAATTGTTTGAGCTTAGAAATGCAACAAATTAGCATGCTCTCACTAATTGATTCAAAGAACGAAAACATTCCTCTTCACATATCCGTAGTCATTTCAACAACTGACATCCGTCCTGTTTCACTGTGTGTCTACTGGGAAGCTACTTCCGTTAAAATTCCGAGCGTACGAGCCTAATTAAAATAATTAAAGGATGGAGGCGTACCACTGTACAAAAATACCGCAGAAGAGTGAGCTGAACTGTGAGAGGAGAAGCGGATATTAGGAGGAAGTGGAGGGTATCCTTGCGAATGATTTTTTTGGGGGAGTTTTTCCAAGTGCTCTCATCATCACCGGATTCCATTAAAGGATCAGCAGACTGCTTATCCAGCTCGTCATAATTTCGTGACTCGCGTCACATAATCACACGAACCGGATCTATGTTGAGGAGTAAAGGTGAAAGTAGATAGGTACCACATTTGCATACCTAGGTACATTTATAATATTGTGGCCAGCTCAAAAATGGTCTACTATTTATATATATATTTAATGGAGACAGCTTGAGTCAAGTAATAATCTCCAAATTATTGTTATTTACGAGCCAATAAGGAAATGATGTATCTGGCATGAGACACCAAGAAACATGGCAGCCCAGTTTTTTAAAAAGCAAACAGCACACTTTGTATATCAGGTCATCCTCTGATTGTCTGGGTATATGTTTCTTTACGTGACACCATTTCCCCGTTTTTTTTTGCACGGAAACACAGAAAATACCGAAGAAAAAAGTTGCCCGCGTCATCATCCCACCATGCTCGTCGTCATCCCGTCATCACCGCCATCCACCATATTATCTGCACACACGGAGGACATATTTAGTCAACAAGACCTAAAGTAACTTTGACTTGCAAATAGGATTGCGTGTGTGTGTGTCTGCATTTGAGTGTGAGCAGAGCAAATAAATAAACACTGACTTTTGCTCCATAATATCATGTATTCCGACAAGAAAATGAAGAAAGAAGGAGACGCACGCTGTTTGAAAAAAAATAACGCTCCGTGATGCTCGGACGGTTTAATGGAGGAGCAGCGTATTGCTAACTTATCATCATTGAATATATGCACACAGTTTATTTTTTCTTGCCCTCTCTTGTGTATGCTTTTATTATTATTATTATTACTCAGTTTCGTCTGCGATGAATGTATTCCGACAAGAAAATGAAGAAAGAAGGAGACGCACGCTGTTTGAAAAAAAATAACGCTCCGTGATGCTCGGACGGCTTAATGGCGGAGCAGCGTATTGCTAACTTATCATCATTGAATATATTGGCCATTTCACAAGAGAGAGAGGGGAATATATACACACAGTTTATTTTTTCTTGCGCTCTCTTGTGTATGCTTTTATTATTATTATTATTACTACTCAGTTTCGTCTGCGATGATTCCACATAAACAAAAAATATATCTATAATATTGGACGCGAAGAAAACAGGAATAAAACTGAAGGATCATAAAAACCTTGTTGATAATTTGACGTGACGCAAAACTCCTGCTGCTAATAGCTCTCCTCTGCTGAGCTGAGCTGACTTATTTTTATTTTATTTTGTGTACTGGTATTAAGATATTATTATGTGATGGAGGGAAAAAAATATCTCAATACTAATATTATGTGTGTATATTTTGGACCACTTTTCGCGGGTGTGTTTTTTTCTCTCTCTCTCTCTTTGGCTTTTGCTCCCATTTACTATCCCACTAAATATAAAGTCAGTCTCGCAAAAGTAATAAAAAATAATAGTAATAAGCATGGGGAAAAGTAGTACTCACATTGGATCTTTTCTTGTTTACCCAAGTATACACTCATCTATGATGGTAATCATTTCTTGTTGTTGTCTGGCTCGTTTTGCGAATGAGTGGGTTAACCAAAAAANATACACTCATCTATGATGGTAATCATTTCTTGTTGTTGTCTGGCTCGTTTTGCGAATGAGTGGGTTAACCAAAAAAACACCTAATGAATAGGAGAGTAATGCTCATAAAAATTATTTTTGGTGGAACCAAAAAAAAACATATACCAGATTATACGTGCCACAACAGGCTCTCTGTTGTTACGCTTTTTTCATTAGTTTAAGCACCTACGTGCGTGCGTATTTTTTTTTTGGATTATGGTAATTATGGAGGTTTTCTCCAAAAAATGATACTCATCTAATCAATAAATTGTTACAATTGCGTATGAGACGTGTGTAAACTCTGTACTGAAATTAGGGTAAAATACATATTACTGGTGCATCGATAACCACTTTTGAAACACTTATCTCTGGTGTAGTGGTGATGATGACGGTCAAAATGTTTACCTTATATTTTTTAAAGAGATAGTGAAGCGTGATGAAGGATACTTCTATTTACGGATTTTAGGGATGGATAAGCCAAACATTATTTAACACTGTTCCCACCATCTTTTTTTTGTTGTGTGTGCACAGTAGGCGGAAACAACAAAGACGCGCCCCCAGGAAAATATAAAAAAAAGGGATGGATAAGCCACACATTATTTAACACTGTTCCCACCATCTTTTTTTTGTTGTGTGTGCACAGTAGGCGGAAACAACAAAGACGCGCCCCCAGGAAAATATAAAAAAAAGGTCACCCATAACAAAAGGAGAAGCAAACATCACCACTGCCAAACGAGAGATACTAAACTCTGGAAAAAGAAATACATAACACCACCTAAAGTTGTGTGAAATCCCGAGAAAGTCTGTGTCGGAAAGTTTACTTTGATGCCTTTGTCGTGTCTCGACTGTGCTAATTTCTCATAACTTCGGGTGGTGTGAATAACAGAAATTGTGGAGGAATTGAGACAGTGGAAACATGAGTTGAAGAAGTGCACAACTTTAGTTTTCCTCCTCCAGAAACTTGAAAATTTCCTGAGAAAGGGAACTTTACAAGAAAACAAAACAATACTAATTTTCTTCCCAGCCATTTGGAATCCCGTGAAATTTAATTAGAGAGATTAGAAAAAAAATATTTATTTTCCAACTCAAATGGAATCATGAAAAGTGAGAAAGTGAAAACTTTTTGTATATAAATCAACTCGAGATAAGAAACATTTTTTTATTGGAGCACTTTCGTGGCGCCACTCTTATAAACAAAAGAAAGGAGCAAAAAATAAAACGTTCCAGTCATTTTTCGTGTTTCATCAATCATCATAGTTGTGTGTTTGTTGCTGGAAATGGGGTGCAATGCGAGCAACCACCCTCCACACAACAACCCCAGCGTTCGGAGCACGAGCTATTCAATATTCCGGCGGTGTCGGCGCCGCAAGAAGAACAAAGAGGAGCAGAACGATGAGTACAATGAGGAGGAGCTGAAACGGAAAATTGACCTGGTGTCGGGCGGAGGTGCCGCAGGAGAAGAACCAAATAAAGACATTAGCTTTAGTCATCACAGTTTTAATTTCCTGGGTAATAGTTTCGGTAAGAATCATTTTAAAAGTGGCGTTGGTGGTGGTGGTTGTGGAGAGCCTGGTAATAATTGTAATGGTGGCTCTTATCAAGATGGAGAACAGGACACTGAGAACAATAAGAATTCAAGGGGAGGAGGAGCCAACGGTGGTGCGGGTGGAGGAAGTGGAATCTTTGTCAACGTTCCGCTCCTCGCTCAGTCGTAAGTTCAAAATTGAGTTATGCTCCAAATACATACATATGTACGTTTGTATTTTCATGAATTTACATGAATTTTCTCTGCAATTCTGAGATGGAGGTAATTTATGCTAATTTGTTTTCAATCTGTCGCCACGGATCTGTAAACAGAGATACATTACTATCCACTTCCATTCAAAGGAAAATGTATTAATCACATTATCGATCGTGTCTTCATTTAATTATCTTCTTGGTCTTGCTCCATAAATGATCATAGACAGCAACAACTAGATACGTGGGGTCACTACATAGATTCATTAGAAATCTTCTGTTGTAGGCTTTTTAAGGTAGTCCTACAAAAAAGGCTTTTTCAGTGTAATTCAATGATAATCCTTTTCCTCACACAAAGCTTTGCACAACTTTCCAACTTAAAAAAAAGCCAAGTTGCAGTTGCAGCAGCGTATGTGAGCTGTGTGAACAAACACAACTAATCGCTCCTACGCTTTCCTTCGTGAGAAGGTCAGAGGTTCACATTTTCAACTGTTCTTTTTTTTTCTTTCCATTTATTTATTTTTTTGTACACGGCGAACCATCACTGATTGGTTCTCTTTTTTTTGCATCTGTCTGTCCAAATTACGCAAGATATTTATATCACTCCACAGAGATGAATCATTGGACGCCAGTAGCATAATATAGAGTTTATATAGAGCTTATCTGACTCTTGTGAGCCGCAGCAGCACCATTTTAAACTGACTTCCCCAACGAAACAGTGCATTCTAGCTGAGGATATATTCTTTTGCTGTTTTGTGAGCAGAGAAGTTGTACTCGAGAATTCTTCGCACGTACGTAATGTTTCAATTCCAATTAGTGCTCGTGAAACGAGCGGATCGCAAGAGAGGAAATTCTAGCCATCCCTTCCGCTCTTCTTCAATGCTGAATGGAGCTGAAGCGAGCAGAAAATATTTTTTTCACAGAAAATTCCAATTCCGTTTTTGCCTGAGCAGAAATAAACGTATAAAATCAAATTATAATTGAAATGGAAACGATACTCGACGACTATGAATGAGATGGTTACATCAGAGGCCAATTGGGAGGAAAGAGTGGAACTTGGGGAAAATCCGAGAGATGCTTGATATTTTTCCCTAATAAATGGGAGCAATAATCGTTATAATGAAACCGTTTGTATGGAGTTACGTGCGTGTTTTTGGGATATCTCCAAAAAAATGAAGAATTTGTGGGCGTAGTAGTGTTGTACCAATAACGGTTTTAAGACTCGCAGCAATATTAAAGCTCCACTATTACACATCAATTCTGGTAAACTAGTACCGATTAGTTGAAGAAAAATATCTAAATGGGTGTATATAATTAAGATTTTTTAAAAAGATTTTTTTTTCAGAGACATAAATGGACTTATCATTTTTGCACACATTTTTTTCTCTCCCCGATATTTTGGCTCTTGTAACAACTCGTAATTGTTATTGATTCATGTTAGATGAGAGAAAAAAAAACAGTCCCAAAAATTGGCTTGGATTCCTACTACACTACAGCCATATTATCTTATCATTCATTTATCAGGATGACATTCAAGCAGAAAATTGGAAATTGAAGTTGGTTCATGTTCGGATAATGGTGAAGTCACTCTTGAGCAACACGAAAAAAAGGCTTTGTATAAAAAAATTGCATCCGTTTGTACTGCTGTGGCCATTTATTCATTTTGCCAATTGTGCAAGTCCTCTTGGGATCCTCTCCTCGTCTCGTTTATCAATAAAGTCAACTATATTTTTTTCATTGAATGGACAACTGACACTCGTTCTTGTTTCACCTGTTTTTTTTGTTGTGCTTCAACCTGCTGAAGGTGATAATTGACTTACCTGAGCTATCCAAACCGTACATCCAACCAAGCACTCCAAAATCAAAGACATGACGGCGAGCCTATGTGCTTACTCACTTGGGACGAGTCCATCAATTCTAGTCATGCCCTTTCATGTTCGAACAATTTAGCGGATCTCTTTTTACACAAGCAAATAGGTAGACAATAGAGAGGAGTATCGTCAATATTTTATTATTGCTTACACATCCTTTATTCATTATATTTTTTTGTTCATTTCAATCTCTTTTCAAGCATGTGTAACGAGACAGAATAATGGAAATGTTCCGTTGTTTCAAAAAAAAATATAGTGCCACTGTTTTTTTTCATTCATTTGAAAAGGACATGGACACAGTTTTTTTTTGCGCCAGTCCTTTTTACAATCCTTTTTAACTGCTCTTTTTCGCTAACTGAGTGAACACATCACTGATGAATGATGTATCCATATATGTGCATAAAATAATAGATTTATGTATAAATATCAAATGAAGAAGGTTAATAATCAGCCAGAACAAGAAAAGGTAGAAAGATAAGCACAAAAAAATACTTATTCATTCCGCTTAGCCCTTATTATAATTTTTTTTTACTGGTCACTGTATAATCATTTCATTGTTGTTGTGAGTAAGCTTCCAATTATAATTATTGTGATTATAGTATAGCGATACGCAATATAATTTTTTTACTGTTTAGGTTCTGGTAGGACAGGACATATGGTAGTTGTGTTCATGAAACAAAATGACTTTTCAGTTAAGCTCACTTTTCTGCGAGCAAACTCCCATGAACTATCAACCCTGAACTCGACCGCGACTCTGCTGGTGAGTGAGCAGAGTACAAAGTGACTACACATGTTCATTTGCATACCTACTCAACTCTCAGCACTTTATTACATTCTTGAGGTGTACACACAATCTTGCTCACTTCACCTTGTCTTGTCTTGTCCTGTGTTTTGCTGGTCGAGCTTGACTGAATTGGATTAGCTGTTGATTTGATCAGAGACTTTGAGACGATGGCTTTTTATTGATCCCTCCTTCATTCCCCCGTCTTCGCAGGTTTCATTTTGTGTGACTTGAGAAAAAGATTGTGATTGTTGTTGCTAATAAAAAAAACTGGCTACACACAGAATCTAATAATAATGTCGACGAAGAAGAACATTTTCTTCTTTTCAAGACTTCACTTCTTACCTTATTAGATTTTTTTTTCTTTTATTAAAAGTCTTCAGACTTAGGTACATATTTTATAAACACAAGGAATAAAAAAAATCGTGCCTATTAAGCTTTTAACCCTTTTAGTTTATGTAACTAATTTTGTTTCATTTTTTTTCTTGCACTCTACCTCATTATACCATTTTTGCATTTTACGCTAGTCAGAATGGTAATTACAAA
>JAHZNF010002344.1:0-44734 GCA_027744215.1 Troglopedetes dispersus
CTGGAGCAAAAAAAAATTGTGCTGGAAAGTAAAATCCTATTTGTTTCAAGATGTGCGCATAAATTAACATTTTCGTCAATGCCAATGGATCGCAATCTCAATATTATGTGGTTCGTAACATTTATGGACACACTATGCGTGCTCCTTTTTGAACCACTTCTTTCAATCTTGGGATGAGGATGAGCGCCAGACGAAACACAATTACATAGTCTTAGGTACATGTGGTAATAAATCAAAGGTGTGAAGCAAGAAGTATTTTACAAAGCCGAACATAATTCTCACACTATTGATCAGTTGGTTCAATCTACTTTCCTTACATTTTTTATTAGTCTTGAATTTATTACATATTACCACACTTGGCTGATTCACTGTTTCAAGTTCAATAACTACTAAGATGATGAGTAAGCTGTATCTTTATTATTCTTCTTTCTAATCCCCTCTTTTTCGTGTGAATTATGTCCACAAGGAGGAAAACTATTTTACAAGACAATGTGAGACTAATTAATAGTCGATTATCTTGTGAGGATGAGTCCCTAAAAACATGTGTTATCGTTCCAAGACAAATGCGGAAATAAAGGAAACCAGTTTTCCTTTGTCTTCTTTTTAAAAAATGCCATTTTAAAAAAAAATTCCTCTACTTTTTATTGTTTTGGAACAAAAAATGATAAGAGTGACATTCTTCTTATAGTTCCAGTAATTCCCTATCTGGTAATTCTCTTTCCCAAAAAATGTTCTTGTCATTTTGTTAGATAACATTAAAGTTACACAAAAAAAACAAATCATTTTTTTGAAAACATTGATTCTTTTTTTTGGTGTACCAAGGTTAACCAATAATAATCCTGGAAAAATTATGGACACCTCAGAAACATCCCCCCGAATCTTACTTGACTGGCTAAGTAAAAGATTAGCATATAATCACTACCGCGCGAGATGTTGCTTCCTGTGTTCAATATGTAAATTGTGTTGGTGCATCTTATCGAGTACACTGGTATTACGTAACCTTGGCTTATCATTGGCATTATTGACTCACCATAGAACACAAATAGATTACTCAAGACTGGCGCTCGAAAGAAGAAACTTGACTTGAGAGCATCTCACTCTCTTCTGTTCAGCATATTTTATGTGTGCAAAATTCCAATTACGTCACGCCTGGCGGGACAAGACGTAACCGTGAAGTTATCATCATCACTGGAAAAAAAATCTCCATAATTTTTTTCTTCTTCTGCAGCGTTGGGGTGCACTACTGAATAAAATAATATAATGATTGCAGAAAGAAAACAATTATCTTATCATGCCTCCTCCTCCACCTCCCAAAAAAATAACAAGCTTGACCATGTGCAAATGTGCACACTTATTAATGCTTCTCTCAGAAAATAACACGTCTGTGAGAAGCTCCTCGCAAAAATAATGTAGTAAAAATTCTCTGACGCAGAAACGTAAAAACGATAAAACTGAGACACGTGAGTACCTGCACCATTAATGATTTAATACTGCTGCGGTTTGGATTTGCGTCCACAACTTACGTAAACTTTTTTGTCCCTTTTCTTCTCCAAAATTGATATGTCTGGGTTTTGGTTAGTCACGGGCATTTTCTTTCGTTCTTTTGTATTATTTCGTCTTTGAGAATTCTTCTTAATCTTATCTGGCTCCTGTGTCCATAAATGTGTTGCGAGGTCATAAACAGCAAATTAAGACAAGACTGTACATGGCTTATCCTTGTCTGTTTTTCTGCTCAACTGATAAGTTACAAAGGATTAAGCAATTTTTTTTCTGCTACTTCTTCTCCAGCTTCACAAATATCTTTTTTTTGCTCCATAATTAATAATAAATATATGAATTAATTCTTGTGGCAGAAAAGATAAAATAGTAGGTATACCTACGTGCGCATTTCGTGTGCAGCCTTGTGTGCAAGGAACTTTTTTTTGGAATTATGGGAAAATATAGCGGATTCTCACGTAACTCACGTGTGTGTATGTAAAAAAAATTTTGTGTGCACAAAAGTATATATTTTGCACACACAAAACGAAATACTGCTTTGTAGGTATTGTTCACAAAACGGTATCAAGTGCACACAAAAAAAGGATGGATGGTAATAACGATTATTATTCAATGAAGTTGGTTCAATCAAAGCAGACATAATCGCGTGATGATAAGATATAAAAATGTATATACTCGATAGGTGGAATTGGAAGCGAAAGGGATCATAATTTTTTGGAATGTTATTTTTTTTAAAAAAAAAGCTCTCCACACGCAAATTCATCTACACCTCAAAACTAACGTCTGAGAGAAAAAAATATAAATGTGTCTTTACTTTTTCTTCTTTGGAGGTCACACATTACCGTAATAATTGGTCATAATAATAATTTTGGCTACCGCGTTTTTTGTTTCTTCTTTTTTTGTATTTTTTTATACAGGCTTGTTTGTTTGTGTGTTTGTGAATATATTCGAGTTGAAGCCATATTTTGTAAAATGATACGTGCTCATATTTCTTCTTGCCTTGATGCCCGATATGACCTAGCTCCAATTCACGTAATATTTTTTTTGAATGTGTGCAAAAATTGAAGAGCCCTTCCTTTTTTTCCTTTTGATGCACAGAATGGAAAATTTACATTTTTGGACTAGAAACGGAAAGATCCCTGATAAGGCATTGCAATGCAATTGCAATAAGAAATGATAAGGTCGTTTTAATATTAAGTCCCTTAAAATTTTTAAATCAAAGGTACACTTGTGAGGAATTTTTGCATTTATGGACACATCTGTACTATTTTTACAGGAAGAGTTTCTTTTAGCACAAAACGTATTTATATTATCATAAAAGATAATCCTACTGCGACTAATTCACTCTTGTAAAGCAGTTTTCATTCTTGACACAACCAAAACCATTCTCCAAATGCTGATGATAAGGTGCACTAGAGCTTTAATTGTTCCTTAATTAATATTTTTTACTTCTTTTCTCATTCATCCTTTTGTGTACCAAAATTTTTTTGGTAAGTTAACAACGTGTGTGCAACTATTTAAATAAAATAAACCCTACGCAGTGGCGACAGGAAACAAAATAGTTTTGTGTTCTTCACTGTGTTTTTTTTTGGTGGAGACAAAGATGACGTGATAACAATGACGCATTTTATTTATTCCCACAATTGATGTCCCACTGCTTTTTTTTCTTTTTGAAACAAAAAAAAATTTGGGCTTTGCCCTCTTGCCCAATTCCAACAAAAACTTTTTATTCTCTCTCATCTTTTTTTGTTTCATAAATTGTTGGAGGAGGTACCTTCATACGAGCTAATTTTTTGTTTCATCTGTGCTGACAAG
The DNA here is from genome assembly GCA_027744215.1 of Troglopedetes dispersus. NCBI lineage: Eukaryota > Metazoa > Arthropoda > Collembola > Entomobryomorpha > Paronellidae > Troglopedetes > Troglopedetes dispersus. The sequence continues at coordinate 3,313 of JAHZNF010002344.1, forward strand.
ACTCACAAACAAGACAAGACAATGCAAAAAATATATATGGTGACCACCGGAGAAGCTGACAATTGGTGATGGCGTGGTAAGCAAAAAAAATTATTTAGAGAGACAAAATGTAGTAATAATAATAGTGTTTCAACTTTATGATTGTTTTATTGTGTCAACTTTAAAAAAACAAATAAATTATTTATAATATGATGATGCTCGCGCACCGGAACACACCTAAAATCTTTGTTCACTTTCAATGTTAAGATCGTTTTCAAACAACAATCCTGGATGAGTAAAATAAAAATTGGGAAAACGACTTGTGCACACAGTTTGACTCCACCTCCATTAAATACAAGCTCCTTCTGAGGCTTCCTGTAATAATATCTTTATAAATAGTTGCGGTTCATAAGTCACGCTTAATACGTTCCTCACAAAAATTCCATTTCACAATGTATTACCTTATCTATGTATATGCTGGCGCTGTGTGTGTCCATAATTGGTAGTGAGACGTAGGTATATTTTTTTAATAATAGAAAGGTCAACCGTGAAACATTATCCATACCGTGTAATTAGCATGTTGAGACGAAAAATACACCTGACTCAATGAATGAAGATAAGCTTCTGGTCAGTCTCAAGCAAGAAACAAAAAAAGAAAGAGAAACGAAATCGCATTTAATTGTTTCAAGACCAAGAATAATGTCCTCCTCCTCCTCTTCACAATTTTTTATGAGCACAACACAAACGGCCGTCCTTCCGTTTTCCCACATTCCAACCCTTTTTCAAGATCGAACGAGCCTCCCTTGAACACAAAAATTGTGGTGCGTAATTTTCATTCACACAAAAATTATTGTCATTTATTGTTGTTCCAAGTGCAAGCCAAAATCTGTTGGATATATCGGACTTGACCTTTTCTTGTGTGTGTGTGTGTGTGCGAAAATAAAATGAGCACAATTACGGAGGATAATAATTAAGGAGCTCTATTTTAAGAATCTGGCTGTGCCTATCTTTCTGGTAAATAATAATGATGCTTTGATGCTAATCTGTGAACTGAGAGGTGTTGCAAGAAAAATAAGTGACAGAATCGTAACAGGATTTTTTATGTGCACACTACACACAACTTGCCGAAATGTTGTGCAAATATTTAAAAAAGTTTGAAATACAATGATAACGCAATACTTAATTGTGTCCACAAAAATATATTCTAGCACGCGATCCTATAAATAAATAAGAACCAGTTGTAATTATTGGCCAACGGGCTAATTTTTTTTCAGTTTCATCACCCACTGGCAAAAAATGAATGTGCTCCAAAAAATACAAAACGCTACTTGATAAAGGTTAAATGATAAGTCGGAAGGAAGGAGCAATTACGTACTTGAGAAATTTATTATTACGAATGAGGAAATTAATTGATAGAAAAAAAAACAATGCCAGACTGTGATTAACCTTTCAGCGAGGAATTTATGGAGATTTGTTGCTCTCCTTGTTTCAAGCTTGGGAACCCATTTACTTATTTATGGAGCATCCGCGCATCCATTTGCTTCACTTTCAAAAAAATATTTAATGACTTTCTTGTCCATCACTTAAAGCAGGTGTGGCAGTGTGTCCAATAATTCATTACGCTCTTTGTATTTTGTTTTTTTTTTTCAAGTGTATAATTTTCTACTTAGACTGCGTCCATAATTAGTTATCAATTAGTAAATAATAAAATGCACTTTCGCTTTCATTTTCAAATTGTTTTATTCGGGAATTGAAAAAGCATGTCACACAACATATTTTTTGAGACAATGTAAATATTTTCGTCCCTTGTGTCATAATTGTTATATCACCTCCACCTCCATAATTTTATTTTTTTCTCTCATAGATCTGATCCTTTTTTTTATATTATCAAGTGAGCGTGACACACAAAAAAGTCATCACACTCACTCTTGTCATCACCACCACCACCACCACCACCAAAAAAAGAGTCATAAACAAAAGGACAACAATGTGTGTAAGATATTATTTTTGGCGCAATTTTCTAGTTTCCACCAATGTGCACACCAAAAAATATACACGCAAAACTACCACAAAATTGTGAAGAAAACTTCATATTTTTTACGTAACAACAAAACTACTCTCGATAATCATTGTGACAAAAAAAATAAAAGAAACAAAAAAAAACATTCTGAGAAAAAGTAGGCATTCACAACAAGTTCAGTGCTATGAAAAAAAATTATTTTTTTGATTGTTATTATTATGCACACATCCCTCTCTCAAGCTCTTGAGAGAAGTTATCTTTTATGGACACGTTGGGCTTGGCTCTAAGCTACTGCACAAAATGCACGTTGCATGCAAAAAAGCCATGAAACATAATTCCATATATTTTTTTCTTTTTTAGAGACACAACAGAGAATATAGGTAACGTGTTTCATAAAATATATATATTTTTTGTGGAGCTCCGTTTTTTTATTTTCAGAGAATAACCTTTAACATATTCTTGAAATGGGAAAAAAGGTTACGTTTTTACAAAGATTGTAATTAAACGTTTGCAACAGGAATTAAAAAAAGTAAACCTCTGAATTAAGAGTGAGATGCGCCTCCATATTTCTTTATGTGAAGCATAAATATACATCTAAAATGCTGAGAAAAAAAGGGAGAATTGGTGTCCTTAAAGGAGCCTCTTTTTTATGTAAAATGAATGAAACACATCAGAACCAGGTTCACTTAACTACTTTCAAGATCGCATGCGTGCTCTTGTGTTCACAAAATACATAACACATATTTTGACCACCAATTACACTTGTTATGTGATACATATACTTTTGCTAAATACCTTGTCTCAAAGTTGTATGTACTCTGATGAGCTAATCATAATGCACACACAGAGCAAAGCATTCAAATTCTGAAGGGTTGGGGTTAACTACGTAACATATACCTATGTGTGTGCATAAATGATACTCTTTTGATACTCTTTTGAGCCCCGTTTTGTATTAACATCCCTGTTTTTACTTCTTTTGGAGGAAAAAAACAATACAATAATTTTTGCCGTGAGTGCACACATACATACGAGGCTTGGGAAAAAATACTCTTGTAATGAATGATAAGTAAGCTCAACTTGTTGCTGAATAGACATACATACATTTTGCGCACAAAATATATATTTTTTTAGTTGATGGTCGGTCGGTCCGTATAAAAAGCGAGGGCATGTCTTTGACTCCTCATCACAATCCATTCTGCCACTTTTTGCGAAGCTAGAAAACCTTTCCTTTGTTCTCAATTATTTTTGTTCCGAATTTGTTTCCAGTGCTCCAACTTGGAAAATAAAGTTGTGTGTGAAGTCAGATCAAAATGGCCAGATTCACCGTAAGTGCTCCTCTTTTTCGTTTTTGTGTCAAGTTTTTGCAAATTTTTTTGCGAATAATTAGTTTTTAAATAATTTACTCTTTGTGACAAGTACAAAATTTTTGGAATATTTTTAAGAGTGGATCTTAAAAGTGGTTATCTTTTTTTGGACACACTGAGTTATTTTTACATATTATTTATAGGCTCTTATCGTCCTCTTTGCCGTTTTGGCTTGCGCCTTCGCTGCCGAGAAGAAGGAAGGTGATTTGCAAACAGCGAGCTCCTTTTATGGAGGTTATGGCGGCTACGGAATCCCATATTACGGAGGATACGGTCTCTACGGAGGATATGGATATCCCGGCTATTACGGAGGTTACTATCGTGGGATTTATGGTGGTGGGAACAGATCTTATTTGCACACCTTTTCCTAGACTGCACTGGTTCATAAATTCATGTTTCTTTTTTTTGGGGCAATGTGATTTATTGGTTTATTGGTATAGGATACCCCTATGGTGGATATGGTGGATACGGTGGCTACGGTGGCTACGGTGGATATGGATTCTACGGTTAGATAAGCAACAACCATGACCATAGGACCAGAAGGAGCGCCACCTAGCGGATAATTTTTTTTGTAACGCCAACTGCCAATAGCAATTTTTATTTTTTACACAGTGAAAAAAAAACCAAATCCCCTCTCTAATCATTATCATCACCATTTTATTCAACATCGATAATCCAGAGGACTCATAAAAAAGCATTTATTAGTGATGTCTCCACATTTTTGTTTCTAATCATTATATTTTTTTTTTCACCAAAGAAAACAATAACAAAGTTCCATCGGTAATTTTACCAGATCAAATTATTTATTGTTTACGTAATCCGCATGATAAGATCAATTTTTTATCCTTCTTCCAAAAATCCTTTTAAAAAAAACTTGTCATGTACAACACTCGTCATGCTGTGATCTTAATTGGCAAAGGTTTTAGTCGAAAATAAAGTGGAAAAAAGAATAAGACCAGTCGCTCAAAAATATTGAAACAAAAAAAAGGATGCAACTTTTGAATTGACCACAACAAACCAAACTGGATTCTTTTTTTAAGGAAGCTCCGAGCAGAAAGTATCAAAATTTTTATGTTACTTTTTTACAGGAAAATAAAACGTTTAAAAATATATGTAAACTTGATATAAAAAAAGTATCACATCATCACAATATAAAAAATATTCTTGGACAAAAATGTGCCTTACAAAATATTAATTATCATAATACTATACTATGTTACCACTAAGATAAGAATAAAAATTGGATTTTTTTTTTCAAAGTCAAAAAAAGAAACGAACACACAATTTCATGGACTTTTCCTTTGTTTTTCATTTAAATTGCGAATCATAATTATTATGAACAAAATCTCTTGACGGCCACAACACCTCCGAAAGTCATTGAAATGCTCCACATTCCCAGCAAATAAAGTAACTTGAGCAAAGCCAAAACCACCTTCTTCTAGCATTCCTTGCATCAGTGTCATTATCAGTGTTGCGACACTGAAAATGATAAATAGACGCTTGGAGAAAACTCACGAAACTTTTGGACACAGTCCACAGATATATTTTCAGCGACAAAGTCAGTAAAATAAAGAAGGTTTTTGAATGGAAATTGCGTTTTGGCTCATTCACAGCTCCTTGAATTTTTTTTCTGCTCTTTGTCATCTCCACATTTTATTCAGGTTCGCCCCATCTCAAAAAAATTTATTTATGTTGCATGAGTTGTGTGCAAAAGGAGAGTGGCTGGAGGGCGGCTGAAAAGAAAAAAAAACTCTTGGAGTAGCTCCACTACTCCTTCCACTTCCACTCTTGCTTCATGCATTCTCCCGACAAGTTTGTCACTTGGGAATAATAATAATAAAATGTACAATTTTGCTCACGGCACGCTACCCTGCTCAAATAATATCAAGTATTTATGGAGCTGCTCAAAAGCAGGAGCAGCACAGAAGACAGATAAGTTTTTTTTTTGGTTCGTGGTGCGTTCCCTTCTTTCCACGTTTGTCTTCTCTCACTTTTTTTATGACTCTTTCTTGCTCCGAATGTTAATTAAGCAAAGTAATCTTCATTTAGTCATAATCTTCTTTTGTCTTCTCACAATTTTCAGCAGCATCATTTATTCACGAGGCGAGGAGGCAAGAGAGAGAGAGAGCAACAAACATCTCTCCTTTACACATTCTTATTTCTTGGCTCCAGCGTTGTGCTGATTTACAAAAAAATATAGTTACTTATTTATAGCCACGTTTTCCCCTGAGGATGTTCCACCTCGTCTCCAAAAAAATATATTTTTTGGGGGGAGGTCGTGGGGAATTATGGAGGAGAAAAGTTGTGTGACGTGCTATATGTATGCCTTTGTGCACACACTTGATTATATTCATTATTCATTCCTTCTTAGTTTATATAATGCTTCTTTAATGAACCTTTTTTTTTGGGCTAACTTCTCGGAAAGTAAGTTTTGAGTTTAGTTTGGTAAAAAGTTAAGCTTTTAAAACTTTAGCAAGGAATCGATTTTTATTTTTGCTCCGTAATTCACCAAAATAAAAAAAGTACATGAAATAAGTTTTTTCGAGAATATTTTTGGACACTTTTGTTTCCAATTTCCACTCCAAGCTACACGGATACACAAGGATGTACCAGCTTTAAAGTAAATGTTTGTCTTTCTTGTGTACTTATTTATGGACGCAGAGTAAAAAAGAAACCGATTCAGTTCGACCCTTGTTGAACTTTGAGTGAAGTATTTTCTCTCCCATTATTTCTCTCCTTCCCTTTTATCTTCGTTTGAAGTACACAAGCCTACATACATGGAACGAAAAACAAAAAAAAATGAAATGAGTGTATGGAATTATGGAGCACCACACGAAATGTAGTTTGTTGGAATGATGCTTCTTCTATGTTCCCGTTTCTGGTGGAGGTCTCAAGGGAGTCGTATTTTGTTCGCGTTGCATTAGCCCCGACTCCATCAGGACGATGATGGAACAATGATGATGAGTTAGAAGTTGAGTGCACTCTCGTCCAAAAAAAATGGAGAAGGGAAAGTAAGTGTGTGCAAAAATTGTGCACATACCTATTTTTCGGAGTGTTATCATCAAAAATCAATTTTAGTAAAAATTTTTTGCAGGAAATCTACAAATCGAAAAATAAATTTGTGGAGTTTTACCCAAAAGCAAGATAAGCCAGCAGAAAAGGTTCAAACTGGATTTTTCGCTTTTTCCATATATCGTTCGTGTTTGTTGTGCTGTGCTGCGTTCAAAATTAACGTGATTAAAGAAACAAATTAGGATGGGCAACCGGTCCACCGGGAATCATCAAAGTGTCACTCGATTCCCTTTTCCTCTGCTCCAAAAAAAATTGTGATGAGCGCACACACGTACGTACCACCACCGCACGAAATTAGATGACATGACATGATCAAAGTGGGTTCCCGGAGAAATGCCAAACTTTCCTCATCTTCTTTTTCCGTGCTTGTCTGATGAGGAAAGAAGGGGAGAGAATGCATAATATCTTGCTCCGTAATTCTATACTCTGGCCCCGAAAAATAAAGACAGAGTCAAGTATGTATTCTGGTCTGGTTGGATGCAGGGAAAGTGATGAAGGGCCAGAAAAATAAAGCAGGAAAAAAATTGACAAGAGTCTCTTGAGCTGAAACATGAGAGCGAGTGAAGAGACAAGAAAAAAAAATTTTTTTGGAGCATCCCTTGTTTAAAATTCTCTCGTTCCCTTTCTCCTCAATCAATAAATTAAAAGGGTTAAACGAGGTATGACGACGTGATTTGCATAAGAGAAACTGAAATAAATTTTTACTAATGAACCAAAAATGAATTGTGCACGGGGATAATATTTTAATCAGAAGAATGCACCAAAAACAACAAATATATGTGTGTGCACACAACACACACACACTCGTCTCCAGTAATTCACTAATGAGCGACACGTGCCAATATCACTCATTCCAAAAATATACTTTCGTTTAAATCTAAAAAATTTCATTACAACTTCCCATATGTAATTTTGTGTCCATAAATACAAAAACCCGATCCCAAAACCGTGTCCATTACAATCACCATTCATTACTTTCCTCAATTACTGATCCAAAGACAAGCAAAGCAGAAATAGGTGCGACAAAACTAGCCAATTTGTCGCCAGAAAAAATAAAGACACACGCATCTATTCGATCTTCAAAATGGTGTAATGAACGAAATGACTGAATTTGCTCCCGAAAAAAAAAAAGAAAATAAAGTGTAGTCCAGCCAAATTAACTTTCTCACAGTTACTTTCTTTCCCTTTCGTTCCCTTCCCTCTTCTACGAAGAAGGGAGAAGAAAATGAGACATTTTTTTTTCGAGTCGAACCAGGGGAAAAAAGCCACAAACGTAGCAACACACACAAAAAAAATTCGGAATGAACTCGAGTGGCAGGCAACCAACAAGGAAACGAGGCGAGGGTGAAGGAAAGAAAAAAGTGATGCAGCAACGAAGCAAGCATCAATATATTTTTTTTCTTGAGCTTCCTGCTGATTACCAGAGAAAATCCTGGAAGAAAAGAAGGAATAAGAAGAACCCTTAGAAAAAGAATGGTTGCGTTGCACCACCACCATACAATTATGGAGACATGCGGAGCATTTTTGAGGGTGCTTTTTTATTACTTGTTCCGACATGAATGGAATGAAATGTTGTAATCTTCTTCACGGTGAAGAAGAATAATTGACTTGTGTGTTCACACTAGTGTTGGTTGTTGTTATGTGGTGAATGGAGCCGACTGGTGGTTAGCTCCATTTTTACAGATTGATCTGCTGCCAGCAATTCAGCTTACATGATACAATATCGGAAAAAAAATGCGCACACTGGTCTTAGCGGAGGTGGAGGAGGAGGAAGCTGATTAAGCAGTTAGAGGATTTTTTTGTCTCATTTTTTTCTTCTTCTTCCAGGATTACTTTTCCCTTTTTTTTGAGATGTGCTCCACCACCAATTGCATTTTTTCAAGGAATCTGGGAAGGGAAAAAAAAGGAAATGTTATCCAGGATTAATTTTCGCCTTTTGTGTGGAGCAAGTTACAGACCTTGATTTTCATTCTTGGGATTCTTTCTTTTTTCTTGAGGAAGCCCCTCTAAAGTAAAATAAAATATGTGCTCATTTGAAAGGAAGGATCGACCCAAAAAAATAACTCTTGATAAGATTGTTTCTTCTTCAACGGTAGTGCACTTTTTTTAGAGTGAGTGTGATAAGAAGACATAATGGTGCGGGTAACTTTTTTTCAGGAAACAAATTTCCCAACAAAATATGGAATTTGTTAGTAGAACTAAAAAATATGAATGGTGAAGAAGCTGATGTGTCCATAATTCCATTGTGGCCGCCTTTTGTCTTTTCCTTTGACTCTTAACAAAATTCATTTTCTTTGGAAAAAGACAGAGGAACGTGGTAGGAACGTTATTACACGTTAACTTTTTTTATGTCTTTCTCACTCCGTGTCTGTGGGTGAAGCCACTAGCAAAACAGAAAGGAATTATGGATACACTGAAGAATCTAATAATATTTTTATTCCTGGTGGTGGTGGTGGAAAGAGCTGGTGTGATCTGCCATGTATTTTGTTGTCGCGCACGCATCAAAAAGTCCTGCAAAATACCACTTTCCTTTTTTTATCTTTTATTCTTTTTCATGTTTCGCTTGGAGCGAGCCACATTTTATGGATATGATGGAGCACCATCGTATGAAGAAGCAGGGCTCTGGAGAGAAGCTGTTTGCTCTTTCATGTTGTTAGCCAGCCTCAGCCTCACAAGACACATTTTGCATGGGAAATGAGAGGAAAGGGATGGATCCTGGAAATATATTTTGTATTCCCCAAACCGCAATTTTCATATCAATGACAAGCCTAAAAAAAAGAGAGACGCGGAGCAGAGCAGCATAGAAGAAGCAACATAAAAAAAGATGATCAACCAGCAGCACCAGCGACCGCCTGCTGCTTGCCTTTTATTATTATATTTTGTGTGTGTGCATAAAGTGTAGTAGTAGTTGGATGGAATGGAGCAGACACACACACACCGCAACAACAACCCTTTTTCCNTTGCTCCATAATTTCATTCATAATGTATCACGAGATGTATTGATAATGGCGTGTTCCAGAAGGCTCAGCAGAAGAAAAAAAGAGAGTGCATCCAGGAGTAAAACTAACGTCATCATGAAATTATAATGAATGTAAAAAGAGAAAGGGGTCGAGTCCAGAGTTGGAAAAGCGGTCTGGATTATGGAGCAGCAGCAGCAGCAAACATCACGCGAAAGGGTTTGAGCAAGAAAGAAAATTGTTGCAACAAGAACAACAACAATCCAGATATACAACACATCAACAGTTTTTTTTATCATCTTTCTCATATTGTTTTCCTTTTCATTCATTCTCAGTCTGAACACAAGCCAAGCTTTATGCAATTTATGGACACATTCATGTGTTCCCGAAGAAAATTACAAAGGGCAATGTGGTCATAAAAATGGACACCTAGTGTGAATGAAAGTTTTTTTTAAATAACAGTTTTATTCAACTCCATTTTTTCACAAGATATTTTTTAAATGTGGTAATAATAATAATAATAATAATAATAGTTACAATATTTAATTATGCTGTTTTATTCTCCGTCATATTTTTTTCTCTGGTGTTCATTTAGTATTTTTCTTCGCTCAACCTGGATACAATATTTTTTTGCTACAAGTTCAACCTCCTTTCTCTGTTAACAATGTAACCTGCGGATATGATCATCACCTCCATAAAATGTTGACAGTATGTATAATATATGATAATTTTTTTAAAATGTGTGTACATAAAATCATTTCTTGTCATACAACAATATATTTTTTAAGAGCTAATAGTTTACTCTGTAAATTTGATTAGCTAGTCAGATCTTTAGATTTTTAGTAGAATATATTGTACAAGGAAAGATCTACTGGAAAATGTTACTACACTACCACACACGACGACGACGACGATAACCACCACCAACCACTACCATCTTATCTTAACTGTTTAAAGAGCGTACCTACTCAAGTTTGAAAATTAAAGTGAACCATTTTAAGTTTCATGCACTTTTATAATATTATTTCTTTCGGAGCACTCCATGATAATATATTAAAATATTTTTAAACACTGATATGTATGTACGTGTCCATAATTAATTTTCATGCATGTTCAAATCCTAAAAAGTAATTAACAATGAATAATGATACAGTAGGTGGAAATAAATAAATATCATAGTTGACAAAATGTTTTCGAAACAACTGAGTCATTTCCTTATCCTTGCCACTTAAATTCGTGCTCTAAAATAGAACAATAATATATATTATTGTAAATGCATTCGGTACGCAGAGTAATAATTAATTAATTAACCACGTGAAACTGGAGATTCGTACGCAATTAAAAATCATTATTACACTCTTAAAATTAGACGCGTCAGTAATATTATTATTATTATTTATTGAAATAGTTAAATGTTTATAAGTAACTTTCACCTAAAAGTAAATCGGGATCAGCTTATCATTTGTATACACAAGTCTACTTAAATATTGAATAATATAATGTAGTTTGATAATAATAAATGGGTAATTTACACTTTTTAAAACATGTTCAGATATTGCTAATACACCACTACTACGGAATGGACACGTCTCATGTGGGACATGCACCCTTTTTTTCTCAATCCACTTCTTACAAAGTTATCTTATTTCGAGTTGCTAAAATAATTAAAGTTACCTAATTGGAAATTACGCACCTCTTTTACCATATTATAATCCGTAATGTAAAAGTTAACTTATTGATTATGATAATCATTTGCGACAGTTTTTTTTGTGAGACAAAATACTATTTATGTATTTACTCATGCTCCATAATTCTAATTTTTTTGTAGTATGCTGTACACTTTTCCTACATCTATGTAGTAGATGACCTCTCCCTTATTACATATTTTCTAATAGTAATACTAGTTTTTTTAAAACTCAACTTGAGTAAAGTGATAAGGGAAACGAGACTAGAAAAAAAAATTCCTGGAGACAACAACAAAAAAGGAGCACGTGTAACTTTTCCCAGGCGAATCAATAATATTGATAAGTATGACAACACATGCAATAATTTGGTTTGTATTAAGAGCCTACAATATTTTCCTAATGGATTCGGTTTCTCGTATACTTTACAAATATTATTTTCCAGTTGAAGCAAACCAAAATCTAAATATTATGTGTCCATAAATCTTTTACAAAACCAGGAATGAACATTTAAGTGTACGAATATTTTAATAGAAACGATTTTTGAAGATCGTGCTGTCAAAAATGTGCTTTACAATCTTTGCTGCTGCTTTCATGATCATTTTTTATAAAAAATCTGCTTAGCCTAGCTTAGTACCTACCTATGTTACCTGTTTATACTTGATTATGCAAATTAGTACGAGAAAATATAATATTTTTCTACAACTACCTTTCCTTATCTAACTTTATTTTTGTTACTAGAGACTATATTTATAGTCAGTACTACGAAATGAAGAAGTAGAGTACTTAAATATCTACTATGTAGTTCCTGTGTGTATATATTTTTGACTAGATTGAACACTCGCAACTGCCACCTGCTTATCGTCCTCTCCAAAACAGAAAAAGATATTTTTTGTTCTCTTCAAAATATTTTCTCTTGGATAAGACAAACTAGGCAGAATTAGAAGACTTTAAAAAGAAAGAAAATCTAAATAAGTATTATTCCAACTGAAAATAATATTTTTTTAAATTGAGAGCAACTAAATTTCCCTCCTTCTCTTCAGCTATGTCGTTAAACGGTTATTAAATTATTTATCTTAATTAATAATTATGTACAACCTTACTAATGCTTATCTTGCTACGTACCTACTCATATAATAATATTTTATTATGTACACAATTCATATGACTGGATCTCCCCCGAGCGGCAAAAATGAGCACGTGTCACAAAAAATTACTTCCATGAGCACAGCACAGATTTTCGCCGCTACTTTGTACGAGATTTTTTCTCCAGCATAAAACTAGTTTTTTTGGTTGGTTAGCTTCCTTGATGGCTTTATTCCTTATCTTTTGTTTTTCTTTGCAGAAAATAAAGATAACTTTTTAAGCCAAGAATAATACCTCTACTTAATTTTTTTTAGATAGCTTGCTTGACTTAATTCTTAAGAAACTGTGCACTATACCTTATCATTAGCATCACAAAAATTGTGTGTGTAATAAATACTTAAGTGAAACAAAATGAATTTAGTCTGCAAACTGCCACTCAAGTTGTTGCGAGAAGGCGCTAGACGAAGTAATAATATCAGTTTTTTGATAAGTTTGGGTTTCAATATCATATTTTCCACTGCCTCCGTTATTCAACAAGATATGCGTAAAATATTGATCTAGAATAAGTTTCAGTCTAGAAATATTTTTTTCTATTCAAGATTATCAGTATTTATGATAAGTGTTTTCCGAAATCCCTACATCCTTTCTTCTTCTACCATCTTTCCAAAAAAATTTGTAGGTAGCCTAAAATATTTTTAGTTATTATTATTATGTTATCTTATTAGTATGAATATGTACAGTTTTGATATGTTTGAGTTCCGGTTGATACGACACGGATCTTTTTGATAAATGTTGGCCCACCTCCTCCTCGTCCCACAAGTGGAACTCAGAAAAAGTGAGCACAACAGAAGAAATCCATGAGCGCACACAAGTTAAAGTATTAATTTGCCCTACACCAACGTTCTTTTTTTTTGTTAATTTAATTATAGAGCTCCATATTTTATTTCTATTAATTTAAAGCTTATCTGATATAATATACTCGTTCATTAGATATGTGACAATATTCAAAACCAAAAGATTTTTTGTAAAGAAAAGGAAACTTAAAAAAACTTTCCTACATTTAAAATATGAACCACGACCCTGAATTCACAAAATTTCAATGAGAAAACCAAGTGGAGATATTTATTTTGACCCGCAATTGAATTGAAAAAATGCTCCTGGATTTGTACTGAAAAATTATAATAATTTGACTACCACCCTCCCATACTCTTCTCTATGAAGTAACTTCTTAGATTTATTTATTTATTAGATTTAGTGCACCATAAAAGGGAATTATTATCCGCCGTCACAGCCAAAAATATAATATTTGGATTATCAATGATTTATTTGAATCCAAATATACAATTGCAGGAGATCCATTATTATTATTGTTTCTTGAGAGTTTAATTTTTTTAGTCTGGTGTCAACTACTTTCTTTGATGACTCATATTAGATAAGATATGTGTGATAAGGTGGTTTTTTTATTATACAACGATATTATGCTTATCTTTTTTTGTGTTGCAGTAGTAGTAACTTTTTTGCCTCTATAATTTCGCTTTTGAGGAGGATCTCTTCATTTTCTTTTAAAAATTTGCGTTCACAAAAAACTTGTGAAGTCTTGCTTTTCTTTCATCTTATCATTTGTTTTCGTGATTTGAGTGGTAAACTGGTAAATTTCGTTGAATAGCTTTTTTTATTGAAGCTATTTCTCTCTTGATTATAAATTATTATTGGATTTGTCACTAGCTTTCTTTTTTTTATAATTCTTGTTCGGAGCGTTGTTTGCTTATTTATCGTTTGTTTCGGAGATATATATTTTTAATCCTACAAAAATGAATACTCTTATCCACTAGAAATTAGAAGGGTTATCAATCAACCTGCTTCCTTATAAGTTTACTTCTTTTATTCCTGAAAATTTTACCTAAAAAAATTTTTTTAACCAAGTAAAAACCAATCACCGGATAAGCTCCCTGAACTTATCCAGTAATTTTATAGAGAACGCCGCTCAACTTAGTAAAATCATGGATAAATGTTAGCATAATTAAGTAAAATGATTATTGATTAGCTTTTGAGATCTTCATTTGCATAAAAATTAGTTTTCTCTGGGTGAACTAAAAGGTAAGCCTTTTATAATATATTTTTATATACTTTTATGCTAATTATCCAGTTTAATATTTTTCTTTTTTTTACAATCTAAAGTAGTTTAATAATAATCATATGTACACTTGATACTTTTATTTTTTCTGTTCTAAAAATTTTTTGCATGTGAAGGTTATCATTTATTTTGCCTCCTACTAATTATTATTACCACACGAAATATAGTCGGCTACCTACTATTATTGAGATCTAAAAGGATTGGACGCTCCACCCGGCTGACCTTGCCCATACTGCTGACCCTGCTGGTCCACCGCGGCACTCTGCTCATCGCCCCAGCTGTACGGGTTAATATTATTTTGCGGGCCATTGGCCGCCTGGTTGAGTGAGGTTTCCTGGAAGGTGACATGATGCCCTCCCCCACCTCCATAGTCCTCATCATCATCATCTCCCAGTCTGCCGTAGGATTTGGAGTAATCCTTCGTACACTACCACTCCATTAATAATTTTTGGAGGCGGTGGAGGCTCCTTGTACGTATAGTTGCCCGTCTGATTGGTAAATGTGATGACACGCGGCGCCTGCGTTACAGTTTGGCCCCCTTCGATGTGCGTGTCCCAAGATCCTATTCTCCTCAGATAGTCGGGAATTATGGGCACTATCACCATGTACAACATGTTATCGAGGAGGAGGGCGATCGAGACGATCACCAGGACAAGCTTCCGCTGCGCCTTCTCATCCTCAAGCTTTTGGAGGATGAAGTCCTTCACCTCCGCTAGCTCCAGGTTCAAAATTGGAACTTGTGGCATTTTTAATCTTGAAAAGATTTCGCTCAACTTTACTTTTTGTAAAGAGACTTCCAAAAAATATTTATGGACACAACGGAAGAAGAGAAATTGAAGATGATGACAAATTCACTCAATTATCAACATTTCGTTCTCATCTTTTTCTAGCTTCAGTATCACAGATGAATGAATATATCTTCTCCTGGGATAACCTTTCCTTGATGAGATGAGTGTGTGTGCGTGCTTAGATTTTAGATGTGACCATTATTATCTTGTGATGACTGGACTTTTTTTCTTCGTTGACCTTCATACATTTTTATTTCTGACGAACAAATTTTGTGGAGAGTGAATGATTGAGTGAGTGAGAAATGTTTTCTTCAGACTGATTATGTATTTATTTATGTATGATCTCTCTTCTATTTTCAGGATCTCCCCTTCGTGTCCACAAAAGGTCGCGGATGATGAAATTGATGTTGACGTCACAGATGTGTCTACTCCTGCTCCTCCTCTTCAAAAAAACGTTATTATATACAACACAACCACATTCACCAAGTTACCACGCAGCCACCACCACTACTCCGTATTTGTGGACACAACTTGAGATTAAACCGTGGAACGTATTTTTAGTCTGGAGAAAAATTCGCTGATGAATGTGTAAACGTAAAATGTTATTTGTTGAGGACAAAAAAGAAGAAGCTAAGCAATGGAGAACTGTCTAGTAAAAATATAATATTTTTTGTATTCCACTCATATAATTTTCCCGAATCTCCAGAAAATTTCTCAAGGGAGCCACCACCACCGCCTTCGAGGAAAATGAGGAAATGGTTCTCCTTCCAAAAAAAAAGTTGTCACGTTGTTTTTTTCCTTATCAACTCCCCCTCCAAAAATTTTTTTTTCTCCAGCGATGAATGAATGGAAGTTGGAGATCGCAGCAGACAAACTTTATATATATTTTTGTTCCTCTTTTTTTTATTTTTTAGTATTCTCTCCACTTTTTCCCTGGAATCGAAATCCCCCGGCAATTGGCTTGGATTTAACGGGAATAACGAACACAAGAGAAAAAAACGTTCGTCGGAGAGAAGAAGACACCAAAAAATCTTTTTTTTATTTTTTAGTATTCTCTCCACTTTTTCCCTGGAATCGAAATCCCCCGGCAATTGGCTTGGATTTAACGGGAATAACGAACACAAGAGAAAAAAACGTTCGTCGGAGAAGGAAAGTCTTTCTTTGTATGCTCCTTTTTTTAAGCGAGACACTATTTCTTATTCTTTGTGAAAACTCAAACTGTTATTGATGGTGACTTGTTCCCTGGTGGTGTTATCCTTTTCTGTCGCAGAGGAGAACAAAATATATAAGGATGAGTGAGTGTGTCCGTAATTCTGTAAACATTTAAGGAAAAAATACAAAGTTAAGCATGAAAAGAATACACACTTTAAAAAAAAATCCTTTTGTTGTTATTTTTTACATTGTGCTTACCTTATCTTCAGAGAAGAAGAAGACACCAAAAAAAAGAGGAAGGAAGAAGGTGAAACAAGATATTATTCCTCAAGAAACTTCGGCTGATGAGAGTCTTCTTAGTTTTCTTTTTGTTTGCGTCTCTGGATTTCTGATGGTGGATTCGAGTAGCAGTAGCGAGCGAGTAGGTATTTATGATGTGTGCATTATTGTTTGGGTGGAAGCTGACGCAACGGGTGCTGCTTTTTTTTAAGTTCCCATTCTCTTTCCTTCTTCCTTTCTCTCTTTTTTTTTCTTTTTACCCTCTCAAAACCCCTCTTTACTCGCCTCTCTAGCCTATAAAAAATCAAAAGGAAAAAACAAGAACCGATCTTTTAGTCAATTTTGTTGATTAGCAAATAATTTGTGTGTCCACCATTCATTCATTCGTTTCCCGTGCAAAAAATGTTTGTTTTAAAGTGTCCATCATGCGAATTATTCGATGCTTTTTTTCCATGTGCACATTTCTTCACGTGGTTATCATTATGCTAGTTTTCAATGCAGTAGTAGTAGTGTGTGTAAATAAATCAGTACAGCTTGACGATTACACCGTCATCAAACACAAATGAATAAATATGACCACAAGACAAGAAAGAAAGAAAGTAAAATGGTCCTAGCAGCAACCGTTGTTTTTGCCAGCTAGCAAGTACACAATACATATAAAAGCCATGAGACTACTAAACTTAATTATTATGTACCACTTAAATTTAGATAACCTATAGTGAGTGCATAATATGAAATGAATCAATTTCTGCTTATCGAAACCCAAGTCTACGTTTTTAGTTTACGTATTTTCTCCATAAAACGAACTGTAAAGATGTTTGGCAGGATTTTTTTAAAAAGTTGTCGTGAAACACGAAATGCCAGGAAATATTTGGAGCTGCTCCATTTCTTGCTCTAAAAAGTGAAAAAAGTTTTTTTTTGTTCGTATAGTAGTAGTTTGGCGCATCAAGTATACTTGACTAAACAGAAATAATTATAGGGAAAAATGCTCCATATAATGGTCCTTCAAAATAGAGACTCAGTCTGGAATAAGGTTGAGCCATTTTGAATGAGTCAAGTTTTCCCAAAAAAAATAATTTTCCAGACAGACACTTGTGCGAAGAGGAGCGGGATCTCTTCAGAATTCTCGTCGTTGAGCAGCATCACAACGGAACATGGCTCCGTGCATGTGTAAATAATAATCATTTTTTTGGAGATGATGTGAGTGAATCAAGGTGGAAATAAAAGAGCTTTTTTGTTCAGCGAAGCGGTGAATATCGCCTTAGCCAACCTCCTGAATTTTGTCAGTGATGATGTTGATGGAACTGCGCACAAATATTTTTTTTGCTGTCATTTTCCAAATTTTTTTTGTTTTTTTACAGATTAGTTTGTGTTAAGAATTGGAGACTGGTGTGTGCACTCCTGAGTTGAATACTCCCGTTCATTAACTTTTTGAGTGCGCCCATAAAAAAATCCAGAAGCACGTTTCTTTACGTGTGTCCATGTTAGGAACGACCAGGAAAACTCAACTTTCATTCTCATTATAATCATCATCATCCTCACCTCCATAAATATTTTATGTCTAGCTCGTTCCTTCTCCGCTCACTCCCTTTCGCTAACTTCGCCTCCAACAAAAATTTCTTACTACTCGAGTGGAGTGTTCCAAAAAAAAGAAAGAACAAACTTTTTTTTGTATCCTGTCTTTTCCATCTAAAAGAGTATTCTCGGTGGTAGTGGCAAGATAACCTTCCCATTTTGAGTGAAGGAATAACAACGAACCCTGGGACGGCCGTTGCGTTGTTGCTTGCTACTCGAAGCATTTTTTTTCGTGGAAGACGAAGGAGGAGGTGGAGGACAGGATTAGAATCGATTTGAAAACTAGGTTATGAATATTTTATTTCCACTCGGCTAGCCGAACCCGAACACAGTCGCAGCAGTCGTCATCATCACACACACACACACACATAAATACACACACACCAGCAGAGTTCCCCTTTTTGCCATCAATGATGTTTGTTTTGTTGAGGGAGAACAACATTCTCTACTCGAAATTTTTCCTATTTTTGTTGCATCCAGACGCAAAGATTTACTCAAACTCGTTCCTATTCGATCTATTGTAATTTAGTTGTCATACGATGGTACGAGTTAAGTTTCGATGTGCTAATCTTACTATTTTTTGACACCGTCGATAAGCCAAACAGCACCATTTTTTTGGTACCAAAATGTGAAAACATAATTTATTGTACACACACATGCATTTTTTTGTTGATGAACTCCAGGCTAAAAAATATTATTAAGAATGTTGTTAAGATGTGATGACAAAAGTGAGACAAAAAAGCACCACGGAACAAAATAATAATAATAAAAGGCACGAGCTGCTCCTTAACATCTTATCTGAGGAAAAACGCCTTTTCACTTTTTTCCCTTGGAGTCTAAAAAAACTGTAGTTAAGTAAAGTAGAAGATGAAGAAGCTCCTAGCTCCATTTTATTTCACGGGTAATAATAATAATAATCAGAGAGTAGTATGTACCTGGCTGGAAGGTATAAAAAGCAGCTGGAAAAGATGGGAGGAATATTTTGTGTTGCTCCAAAAAAAATAAATAAGTGTAGTACACTCTTCCCATGATTATTGCATGAAAGAAGAAATGGGGAAAAAGAAACTTAACTTTATTTTCTTCGGCTTATCTTGTTCCATTTTGGCGTGTGTCACATCATCTCGAAGGAAAAAAGAAGGTAAGCCAGGAAAAGTTGATTTTTTTAGAAGGAAAAAAAAGAACGTGAGCAACACCATTCCACATTATTTTTTCTCCCTTCCATCTTTACTTTTTTTATTTTTCGAAGAAGATGCCAGCTTGATATCCGACATGATCCTCCGGAAAAAAAAGTCACAACAGGGAAAAAATAAGCTGGAGAAGATGACGGTGCATGAATCCTTCACATTGATCATCCACGTATAACATTAATTTTTGATGAGCTGCTAGCATCCTTTTCCCTTCTTTCCCATCTTCTCCCAATTCTGCGCACAATATTCGCTTCAAAATTTTTATCTTGTTTATCATACCTACACATCTTATCAGGAAAATGGTGCCTCCAGCAGGAAGGAGATAGGAAAAAAAATAAGTTAAGAAGTGAAGTGAAGCAATGCTTTTTTCTTTGCATTTTGCAGTAAACTTTAATGCTCCTCTCTCTCTCTCTCTTTCATTTATGGATGCAACTAAAAAATTATGGAGCAAAATGCTAACTAACCATAATGCATGCGCGAACGAGACACGTTAAAAAAACTTTGCAACTTGTTCTCGTGTGTAAGAATAAATAATATTTTCTTTTTATTCCTATCCAATGAATATCGTATTTGAGTGCAGAAAATAATTTTCCCTTTTGGATATCTGAAGCAGCGGAAAAAAACAAGGATTATTATTGTTACCAACAATGGAGCAAGGAAGCACTTGTGTGTTCGTTGTCGAGGACACAGCGGAGCAGAAATTTTTAATGAGTTTGCTTTTCCCCAAGTTTCATGCATGCCTGATGGAAGGGATATGACACGATATGCTCCATTATTATTATTATGGTGCATACATACGAGCTCGCTGACGTATTTTCCCAAAATCCTTCCCCATTCTCTCCGTTCTTGTGTGGCAATAAAAGGCTTATTTATGTTGAACCCGGAACAAAAGGAGAAACGCGTGTTTTCTCTCTCTCTCTTTATGTTACACATACCTTGTTTTTTCCTATTTATGGACACACTATACAATATATATGGACACAGTTGAGTTTTTTTATTGTGGGAGAGAGAAGAGAAGAGGAAGAAAAGTGAGTATAAAATTAATGGAACATTTTCTTCTTTTTTTGGATTGGGCTGGGTCGGTCGTGTGCACGCACTTGGGGAAAACAAGAAAGAAAAAGAGAGAACGACCTAACGTCTCTTATCCACTTCTTTTTTTTCAAAGTTTGCCTCCTTCTTCACATGAAATGTGCACACACACACAAAAGACTGGGAAAATGGGAAAGGTGAGCTCTCCTCCGGAAATAAAAGAAGGGAGGAAGGGGAGCATAAAATAGTAATAAGGCACGTTCGCATGCGAGTGAGAGTAAAGTGCAAGTGGACGGTGTGCATGCACCACACTACTCTCTTCTTTTTCTTCTTGTGTGCATTATTACTATTCATAGGTAAAAAGAAAAAAAAGGGGAAGAAAGAAAAAAATATGCTCCAAAAAGTTTTCTGTGTACATAAAGAAAAAAAAGTAGTCACTTTACTAGCTATGGTCATTATTATTGCAGGTTGTGTGTGCGCTCCACTTTCTGACGATGTGGATAAGCACAAGAACATGGAGCTTGTTTGCTTACCAGTTATAATGCATAATGAAAAGAAGGTAAACTAAATGTATTTCAAAAGAAAAAAAGTAAACCGGAATGTACACGAATTCTTCTGAGTAGTTTATAACCATATTTTATGAGCTTTTATGGAGACGAAGGTGAATCAAAAAACGGAATTCAGTTAGTGCAAAGAACCACTTTTATAAAAGTATCAAAAATGTATTTTGCAGAAAAAAATGAAATTATTCTAAGTGACTTTATGAAAGTAGATTTAATACAGAAATGAGCTTCAAACAAAATGGATTGTAAAGGTCATCATGCCACGTGACAAAACCTGGAGGATAATGGAACAGACGGTGGAATGAAAGGAATGATAATGTTAGCTATTTTCTGAGAGAGTAAATGTCAAAGGAGAAAAAAATCCAGGGATGGTCTTTACTCTGATTTTTGTTTGGATTCATTCAACAAAATTTTGATGGACTTTTTGAGACATTTGAGACACTTTGAGGCCGTAATTATGTTTTGGCTGGTTGTCCCAATAAAAGTAGGCAAGAGGTACGCGATCTTGTCTAAATCGAGAGCTTATTTGGATATAACTGTAAAAAATTGAAGTTTGTTGTGGATATTTAAACTCACACATTACGTATTTGAATATTAGAAGGCAACTTCCAACTGACTTGTGTCCAAAAAATGCTTGGCTGATTGGGAGAAAAACTTTGGAATTACTTTGCGTGACCACTACTTTGCTCACGACATTCGCCACTCAGCTCATTACACCATCACGTGAATGTGAATGCTGCTGCCATTCAGCTGGATTTTTGATGTAGGGTAGACTAATGTAGGGAGAGATCTCCACCTTATCTGGCCTTAGTTGTACATGTATTTTAGATGAAAAAGGAATCGATTTCCTCTTGTGGGAGTTGTGCCAGAACTCATAATATAAAATGTGCGGAGTGAAAGTTCCATATACATTTTCCTTTCATTTCTTTTGATAAACTAGAATCAGTACTGTGCCCACATTAAATTATCTGGCTCAGTTCCTTGAAGCAAGGCCTAGGCGAGGGTTGTGTGTGTATATATATTTATGTGGTCACAATTATTATTATTTACTTTATACCAGCGAGACTAAAATAAAACTTGTATTGCATGACTGGATGACGTGCATCATGAAAAAAACACTTGCATTCTTACTTTACTTCACTTACTCAGGCATGTGTCCATAATTCAGACGGCGAGTCACTATATACGGTACACAGTACACACCTTTTTAATCACAAAAAGACTTGCACCAGCCAATTTTTTTATTTTCCCTGCAAATAATTTTTCGCGACAAGAATTTTTTTTTTAGTGTGGAGAAGGAGCACATGACTCGTTTTCGTGATGACGAGACAGATTCCCAATTTAATCTTGTTTCATCACATCACCAACAAAAAAAATTACCCACCACCACTACCACGGTTATCACAAAACTTCCCCTTTTTTCTCTGCTTCTAATTCTGGAGCAGTGTATCCTTAATACCTTGGATCATCGTGCAAACCAAAAAAAAGATGAGATGAATGAGTGAGTGAGTACCAGCAAAGGAGGAAAAAAATTTGGAGCAAGCAAGAAGGAAATGGAAAATGGTGCAATATATATATCTTCTTCCCCTTTTCCAGAGATGCTGCTCCATCAGCTCTTATCCATTTGTCCCTTTGGCCCTGTTCACGTCGGTTCATTTGATGGATGATAAAAAAGGTGGATGATCATCGTGAAGTGAACACAAGAAAAAAAGTGAGCACTCTGCTCCAAAAAAATGAAACAGACGAGATGGTATACCTTTGAAAACCTTGATTTCTTGTTTTTGTCTGTGGCGAATGTGTCAAATCTATGTTATTGTCATTATCAAATAGGGAGAAAATACAAGTTATGGCGTCCACCTAATTCTTGGATCTAATCATCATAATTGTCTTATCCGTCTCGTTTCCTGTGATTTGCTTGATTCTAGTTTTGACTCAACATTTGTGTTCCTAATTAATTACCACTGAAAGCAACATTTTAATCTGGCATCATCATCAAAGTGGTTCCCAATTATCCTAATGTATTCATTTTTTTCGGAAGAGCAGAAAGCCAATAAAAAAGTGGACACTCAATTCATCAGATGATCAAAGAAGAGGAAGATTAAAGTCGGTGACTAATTATTTGTGTAATTTAGTGTATGCAAGGAAGTTAGATGGTAAAGTTGCTTCATAAATAATGATGCAGGAATGGATTGAAGTTATCATCATGATTCAATATTTAAAATGCCAGTGTTCTGATGACGTAATCAAAGATTATTAATTGACACATGACGGTTCAACTTGTTATCAGCCACAAGAATAATCAATGTGATAAGCATAAAATTTGAAACAACACTCAAAAATTAACAACAGGTTCAGATTTAAAGTGCACATTAGAGTTGTGTGCATAAAAGTTAAAGGAAAGAAGAGGGGAAATGAGTTGGTAACTAGCTGCACCAAGATTTTTTTCTGAGCTTGCTACGAAACTATTCCTTCATATCTTTCCCACAAAAAAAAGAAGCTTGCTTCCCCAAATTTTGTCACGTTTTCTTCTTCGATCTCTTTCTCGATGTGACGTGGTTTTGATGAGGAAGAAAGATTGGATTTTGGGATCACTCTAGTTTGCTCCACGTCGCATTTTGTGTCTCCTCCCAACTTAATAATCATAATTGCCCGCGGGACCAAAATCCTAATTATTTTCGGTCTGTCCCAAGTCCCACTCCCACTACCATCACATCAATATTTTATTCATGGAGCTATTATGGAGATTGATTGTTTTTACAAGATTACCAAAATTTCAAAAAAAGTTGGGGCGGGAGGTGCTTCCTTGCCTTGCACCACCAACAATGACTCATATATTCCAGAGATTCTTCATTTTAGTTTTTGCGCACACACTTGGGTATATTTTTTGTGTCAATTTTACTAGCTTTAGTTTTGCTTAGGCACAACATGTGCTATTCTATAAAATATATTATGTGTATACTATATTTTCTGTTTAGAGAGGTTATCATTTTTTGGAGCACGCTTTTGATAAAGTTGTGCTGTTTTGGGCAGGAGCAAAAATGCAGATGCACGCAGTAGGTCGCCCAAGATAATTTCAAGACCGCCTGCTGATTTTTCCATCAAAAAACGCCGGGAGTCGCTGGAGATGACATCCGATTCGATACTCTTCCGAGAAAGACTCACTCCTTTTCTTATTTATGGAGCAAACGTGTGCACTCGTTATTATTATTATTATTATTATTATGTCTCCCAAACCGACAACAACGAAGGGACTTTTTCCTTGTCAGGAGGAAGGAGTACACAACCATTTTTTAAATAAATAATATTTATGGAAAATGAAACATTTTTTTCTCAAGAAAAAAATACCAACTGCAATTTCTGACTTTATCTCCATTTTCTTCACAGAGGATAACAATAAAAAAGACAAGAGTGCGTTTGTATCTTTATTTTTGTTGAGGACGTTGTCTCCAGCCTTCACACCGCATTTTTTTATTGTGTTAAGTTCACGAACGACCGAAACATTACAATGTGTATGCAATTTTGGATGCACACGCTTTGTTAAACTAGAAAAGAGAGGGAAGAAAGTGGAGGGCAACTCAAGTGGAGGCAGCAAAAACTTTATATTCCTATTTAAGCCCTCGAGGATCAAAGTGAAAATCCCCGCGCATATTTTTGTCTCTCCTTTAAAAAAGAGGGAGAGAAGTGGGCAACGACATTTCTGGCGAAACATCTACACTTCGGCTTGCTTATCATCAAATTGTGTGTACATTACATGCGCAAATGCATTCTTAAATAAAAAACAAAATATTAGCGGATACGTCAATTAACTATTTTTTTTTTGCTGCAACTCATTTCCATTATCCGAGCTACCGCTGAGTTGAGTTGAAGAAAAGCACTGATTTATTGAACTTATCGTCTGCATCATAAATCTTTAAGTGTATTTTAAAAAATTGCATACCTACGTTTAAAATTGTCATTTAGTTAAGCAACTCATTTAAAAGTTGGGGCACGATTTTCGATTTACTTTTTCCTGAAAGGAAGTTGTTTTCTTCTGAATCTTATCAAAAGGTGAACCTAGCTCCAGTAAAGAATTAAAAATGAGCCAAAGAAGGACGACGCACTCGCTGCATTTGATAAGCTTAAACTCCACTTCTCATTTTATTTCCTTTACGAAATTGCACGTAAAGGTATTAGATCCCCTCGTCGACTTTGAAGCAGGTGGTTTAGGTTGTGTGCACGGGAAAAAGTCAAGTTTAAAGTAAGTCTGAATAAATGCCACTTTCACTCGAGTATTTTTTTTACCTTTCCCCAAGGATTTCACCCTCAGGATTTTCCACAGTCATCTTTGCTTCCCCAACGATCCTGCCTCCTCCATTCCAAATGTTTTATGCACACACTCAACAAAACAGAAAAGGACATGGACACAATACAAGAAGTGTGCAAGTGTTTCCTAGTCGCATCGCATCTCAACGCTACAACAACAAAAGGGCCAAAGAAATTGCCTTTTGCCTTGGCTCCTATTTTAGTGTGCATCTCCATCCAACAAAAGAAAAAAAAGCTAGTTAGCTTCTTTCCTTCCTTCCGGAAAAATAAGATTGATGATAACCCATATCTCTCCTCTTTTTTTTCTGCAGCTGAGATGAGATGAGACGTCGTGTGAGAGAGTACAAAAAGAGTGGTTGTGTACATGTGTACAGCTTATCTTTACACAGAAAAAGTGCACATTTAGGAAGGACATGAGTAAAAAAAAGTTATATTATGTATTTTTTGGAGCTTTTATATAAATGTAAGATGAGAAAAAAGGCTTGTTATGTGAACACACACATTCTGGAGAATTGTGCACACTTTACAAAGAGCAAACAATGAATTTTTTTTGGATGGAGCTGTTCCGCTTTTCAGTGACTCCTGTCAACAACAGAAGAAGAGCTTGTTTGGAAAAACAGCCTCCAGAAACGAATGTGCACACAGTCGGACGAAAAAAAAAACAAACAAAACTTTTTTTTGTTCACCGGTCCTCTCCATCTTTTACTCTCAACTGTGTTCAATAATTAAACAAAAACAATAAAACGGAGGCATATGGTTGCGTGTGCATAAATGGAAAGTCTTCCTCTTGTAGTTTTTTTTATTTTGGCATCTCATGAATCAAATATCAGGAAAAAATGGAAACTAAAAATGTGGAGATATCATTTGAAGATCCGAATGGGAATATCCTTTTGTGTCCATAAATTAGGCTGGGACCAGAGATCAAGTTTCGAAAGGATGTTAACAAAACCGAAAGTCTAATTCCACTTGGGAAACACTCCAGCAGACATGTATCCTTAGAACTTTTTTGCATCTAATTTATATACTTTATTTATGGTGGCAGGTATATGCATATAATGCACACATATAGGTGGAACAGTGTAAAATTAAATCCTTTTTCTTTTGTTGTTGGTATTGATAAGTTACACTAGCAGATCTCGTTTTCCATGTTGGTTCGGGAAAAGAACCCGTGTCAAATCGTAATCGGCTCACAACTCCCTACAAAAGCCTGTGATCATCAACACACTCGTGTGAATAATGCACACACACACACTTGAAACCACTTTATTCAAAAAATATCCATCTCCATTCCTCCAATGACAATGAATTCCAATGTGCAACAGCAGAGCTTTTGATACTTGACACCTGACCCCATCCGTGGTGCATCCTTGGGCCAAGGATGAGCGCGGTCGGTCCTCTTTCTTATATTCCCTCTCCCTCCCTCCCTCTCTCCCTCTTAATAATTTTTGGACACAGAGTGCAACATTTTGGAAACAAAGGTATAACTATAACAAACATTTATTAGGCAAGCATGGAACAAACTAAGCTAAAAATGTGTGCACACAAAACAAGTATATCAATGTATATGCGTCGTCCATAAATGGAAAATATGGAGGCGGGAGGGGAACCAGAAAATATTTTTTTTCGATGGGGTGTGATGCTTTCTGATGTGATCTCTTCTGACAATAAACATTATTTTTTTCTGCTCTGAACCACCACCACCACCATTTCCATCCGCTTCCATAACCATCTCTTCCCTTTCAATGCACACATACATACAAAATATATGGAACATTAGGAGTATCACTTCACTAGCATTGCGTATCATCCTTAATATAATCATCATCATTGTAGATACATCTTTTTGGTGAAAAAAAGAGAGACAATGTCTCGAGTGACATTCACTCACTTACTCCATCCATCCATCCAATTTTCTACCTTGTCTGTTTGTCTCCTCTGTGGCGAGAGAGAAAAGAGACACACGAGCCACTTTTTTTCCATGCATAATAATAGCTCCGTAATAATAATGGAGCATGAACGCACACCAGGAACAGGATCCGGATATTCCCACCAGAGAACAAAGAACGAAATATATATCTTCTCTCTGATATTACACCTTTCCTTATCAATATTTACATACATATATTATAGATTATTATGGAACAGAATGGTGTGGGAATGTGGCCATTTGTGCAAGCTTCTTCACGAAAAAAAGTTGCACCATTCCCAACTTGTTTCCTTCCTTTCTCAAAAATAATATTTATTCTGTACTTTTGGGGGAAGAAAGAATGAGTGTCACAAGAAATGAAAGTGCTGCGATGATGATGGTTATCAAAAGATGCGCTCTGTTGTGTCTACCAGACTGATGGATGTCTTTTTGTACATGTAAGCTTTTTATTTTCCCTCCCGCGAAACACGATCCAAAAAAAAATTAAGACTTGGAGAAAATTCCATTATTGTTACCATTCCTGGTGAAAACCACACGAAAAGCGACCAAAAATATGCAAATTTTTAAGGAATACATAAAGCTCACGGGTGGTGGTGGCATGCTATATATTTTTTGGAGTAGTGAGAGAAGGGAAATGAGAGAGATAGAAAGCTAATTAAAATGCATGAGATTTGATCTCGGCAAAATAACTGGCTTAAAATGTTCCACTGTGGTGGAGATGGTGGAGACAAAGGGAAGTATCTTTTTTTCGGAGATGTGGTGGTTTTTTTTGGGAGGAAGGATGTCATCCCATCATTACGGGAATCTGATTGGGAAAGGAACACTCTAAACTGAAACAATGCTTGCTATTCAGTTGGAGGAAAGCATGTTCCTGTGGTTTTCCTTCCTCTCTTATCTTTTTTTCGGAGGCAAAGGAATAAGAATAAAAGCAGGAAGGAAGGAAACTGGGTAATAATTTTTTTTGGGGAAAAGAGTGAAGATTATATAAAGTAAAATTGCAATTATGTATTAAAGAGAGGCAGTGGTAGTTACCTCATTAGGAATTTTAAAGTGGTTGTGTCCATAATTCAAAAATGCGTAGTTGTGTGCAAGACCAGTCTTGGTTCATAAAAAAAATCTTAATGCAGAGAAGCGCTTGAGTGCACGTGACATGTATACATTTTAAAGAGGAAAATCCCTGGTGGTCACTGTTTTTATTTCGGAGTTGGAATGAACCAAGAAACTATAAAGGATAACCCTTCTTCCATAGACATGTATACATTTTAAAGAGGAAAATCCCTGGTGGTCACTGTTTTTATTTCGGAGTTGGAATGAACCAAGAAACTATAAAGGATAATAACCCTTCTTCCATGCGATGCCGCTTGTAAATGTACACAACATGATACACACATTTCATGCGAGCTAAAGGAGTAGAGCACAGCTTGTATTATTGCTTCAGTTGCTTATTGTCAATAATACGTCCCATGATTTCCATTTCAACCCTCCTCGCTGGATTGTTGTTATTGTACCCTTTTTTTTTATTGAGCATGCATGCTAATAGGTCATTAACGGGGATCATTATGTCTCAGAGGCACACATGATAACGTTCTGGATTATCTTTTATTCCCCATTTTCCACTTTTTATATTTTAAAGGCACGTACGTATCCTCTGAACCGAAAAGCAAAAAAAAAGTTCTCAATCATGGCTTATCATATTATTATTGGGTAATGTGCATTTTTCCAAAAATTCTTCTGGGAATACACAAGCTGTTATTTTCACTTCCATTTTACAAAATGAAAATCGAAATAATAATGGCCACAATACTTGTTGTGTGTTCGCATTTTTCAGTTGGGCTACCGATAAGTTCATCTGACTTCATTAAGAAATCAGGTCGTGCCCAATTCTTAAAAAAAAACAGTTTGTCTCACATTGCCAAAATATTTTTTGGCTCTCTTGGAGCAGAATTATTAAATCATTCTAGTTATACTTAGTCCCTAGTGACCCAACTCTGTTTCAAATTCGTTTTATTGTTTCCAGAATTTGTTTACAATTTTGTGTTATCCAAAAAAAACTGAATTTGAAGAGTTTGACGTCACTTGGCATCACAGCTTAGAAATCTATTAGAATAAAAAAACTAAGGTAATAAAGTTTGAAGTAAGATCTAGTAATTAATTTATTCCTACATTGAACCAAACGCCCTATCTTCTACTGATGACCTCCTGCGGTGGACCCGAATGAAAGAAGGAGAGTGTGTCCACACCATCACCCTCTCCTCTGATCAAGGTCGAGTCAATGGCATACATTGCAATGGTCACATTTTAAAAAAGAAAGGTTACCATAAAGGAAAACCTTTTCTCTCCTTTTCTCCTCCAAAAATTGACTCCATCTCCAGCCCTGGATTTATTTTATTTTTTTCAGAACACTTATCCGAAACACTTTTTGTTCGCTCACTTACTATCCTTTTCCTTAAACGAAACGTGACACAAAGAGTCCATCTGTAACAAGTGAGGATCCATCCCACGACTTGAAGCCCACACAAAAATTCGCTCAATGCTCCATAAATAGCATAAATATTCCTTTCCAATACAATAAAAATGTAGGAAGGGATAAGCACGAAAGAAAAAAAAGCACTTGGCTTGTCTGACGTGTTTAACTGAGCTTGTTTCGGAGGATTAGGCTAAATCAGGCATGAATCACAAAGACCAAGTAAAATCCCCGGAAACAGGGAACCGAAAATCGAGACTCTTTCCTCTTTTTGTGCTTGGCAAACGGGAAACTATTTCATTCCGGATGATTAGAAAATCCTTCCTTTTTTTGTACGAGAATGCCCCAGGAAAACTTTTAATGCGGACATTTCCCGAAAGAAATTTCACATTTCCCCTGAAACCCGATATAATTCTGTATTCCTTGTGCGAACCGAAACATTTTGTGTGTCCATAAATAAATATGCTTGCTTAATATCTTTAAAAATGCACAATTATTTTGAAATATCAATAAAAGATTATTCAGTGATTCTTACTTGAAACTTCGTTGATGACGGGACCCACGCGGGTGTTAAGGTAGTCCCGCAGACCCCCCAAGTTGGCTTGCACGAAACGGGAAATCTTGACGGCTTATTTGTTGACCTCACTTTCCGCACAAAAAAAATAAATAATGAAGGAGCTAGATGAGCAATTGCAGTTGTTGTAAGACGCTTCTCTGCTCCACAAATTACTTCATCAAATATTTCTGGAATGATGTTTTCTTCCAATTTCGTGTCTCGCACGAAAGAAAAAAAAGCACTTGGCTTGTCTGACGTGTTTAACTGAGCTTGTTTCGGAGGATTAGGCTAAATCAGGCATGAATCACAAAGACCAAGTAAAATCCAATGAAGGAGCTAGATGAGCAATTGCAGTTGTTGTAAGACGCTTCTCTGCTCCACAAATTACTTCATCAAATATTTCTGGAATGATGTTTTCTTCCAATTTCGTGTCTCCAAATAAAATGAGCAGGGCTTGATTTTGAGTAATTAAAAAATTGTTAATTAATTTGTGTTCCTCCGAGGTTATCTCCTTCAATAATACTTTTTTTTCTCTGATTGTCTCTCTCTCTCTCTTATTTTTGTTGTTAGTTGCTCCTTAAAAGATAAATATAGACGATGATATCTTCCTTTTTTTCCGTATAATATGTATGTTTCCAGTGTAATCACAGATAAAGAGGTTATCAGTAGTTCATTTACATAATGTACATTATATACAGAAAAAATGCACTGATATGTATCCCTTGTAATCTACATGATGATGATAAATTGTTTGTTCTGGTGCACTCCACACACACACACTCCCAAATTAAAATGAATGTGTCTTCCCTTATCCGCTTGCAACCCGAGCCAAAAATGTATCTTATCCTTCACCTCGAAAAAAAAACTATGAGTGTCTCAATTTTTCCTTTCTCTTCCTCCTCCTCTTCGAGAAAAATTAGAAAGGGATGCGCACGTTTTTAATTAATTATATTTTTTCCCGAATTAAAAAAAATATTGATAACATAACGCTCATCGCCTCCCTTGTTTTTTTTGTGCGTTCTTTTTCTGTCTCCAGAAAAAACTAAAAAAATTAGCACACGAAGCAGCACTCACTCTTCAGCCTCCATAATTCCTTCTTTTTTTCGGATGGTGGTGGTGGTGGAAGGAAGAAGAAAGGAGGTATATTTTCCTATTCGGTGAGGTCAGCGTGGACTAGCTCGATGTGTTCTGCTGACGTCCCCAGCACAAAATTTTTTAAGGCGAGGCCAGCCCAGGCCAGTCCATCCAGTACTGTACTACCTCCAACGCTCCTTTCTCCAATAAATTCCAGCACCGAGCACAGTAGTAGTAGCAACTAAAAAACATTAGTTAGATAAGTCTCTCTCACTTTCTGCTACCACGAGAGATATATGCACACACATGAGAAAAAAATATTATATATTTTCTACGAAGCCCCCACCACCAACAAAACCGCCGCCGCCGCACCGTATTCCTCTGTTTTCGGTGGCAAAAGGAAAGTTTCGCGGATGACGACACAGAAAAATAAATATGATATTCCAAGTGATTATCACCACTAAGTAAATGGAGCAGAGCTCCTTGTGTGCATGTCTACCTGGGAAAATATATTTTTGGAGAAAGGAAACAAGGTGGTGGTCTCCTGCATAATATATACCTCTCCAGGAATTTTCTTCTCTTATCGAATATCGGCTATATATGTCTCCACGTAAAATACTTGACTATTATGGAGAGAAAAGAGTGGTGCTATATACAAGCCAAGAAATAAAATTGAGACAAGGTGTGGAGCCAAGGAGTGGAAATAAAGTGGCGCACACGACGATTCCTCCGAAAATATTATTTTTCTATATATTTTCATTCAACTGACTGAGCACAGGTAAGACGGGAAAAAATAAGGGAAATGTGTCCGCTTTTCATATTCCAGATATTATGGTGCAAGGTGTGGGCCACCACCAGCACAACCAAAGCCGTCAATGCTACAAAGCATTTGCTCTCTCTCTTTTCTCCACGAAATGTTTTCCTTTGTGTGGAAAATCTGTATGTGTCCATATATCCTGTGTGCAAGCTCTTCTTTATAGGCACAAAATATATGCATTTTCGGATACACACACACGTTTTTTTTCGCTGGAGAGAGTGAGTGAGTGAGAGCGCAAATGCTGGTGGAGTAAAAAAAACGGAGAGATATATATTTTCGGTTGCTTTTGCTGGAACAGAATCACTATAGAGCTCGTCCTTGACAGCGGGCGGATACGAGGATAGGGGACTGGCTCAGAGTCTCCTGCCCACGGAGGAGGAGTCCCGAATCCAGAATTACGGACCAAAACTCAACTTTCTCATTCACTCCTTCTTTCCAGATACACGCAAACACACACAACCTCTCCTTCCTTTTCTTCTTTCCAGAGAAGTGCATTCCAAAACAGGAGCAGGATCTTTCTATTCAAGATGATAAGAGGACAGAATAAATATGGTTTAAAACTTGCGAGACATGATGCTCCTGCTCCATTATTCTGAAGGAGAAGATGATCCAACTTTTGGGGAAATCCAGAAGAAAAATACAGATAAGACCTTACGTTTTTTCTTGCATTTTACAGCAATCAACTAATACTTGTACCCGGCAATTTTTGTGTGTGTAATCCAAAAATGATAAGCTGAGAAGGTGAAGATGAGCGATTGTACTTATCAATTACGAACTAAATGGATAGAAAAATTGTTGATTTTAAAAAATATCTTGGGCATTCTCAGGATTCTTTTTTAAGCATTTTAGTTGAAGCCACGACCCGACTAATAATATCATAGAGGATAATGCGTGCCCTGATAAGATGAAATCACAAGCTTGTAGTGCGGAAAAGTGATGATGATTGAAGAAGTGAGGGTATAAGCATCACCTCGTCACTTTTCTCCAGTCATCATCATTTATTTTTTTCCAGCGGCTTATCATCTTTTTTTTCTCCAAGCTTGTGGCTTCACGCTTCACGGATGCAATAAATGTTCCCGGATGGGTACAAGAAGGTCGATGACAGTTATGAATTAGCGGCTGGTGTTATATATTTTTTTGTTCTCTTCTCCAGCCATCAAGACACGCCCTTGATGATCCCCTCAGAAAAAGAAAAATTGATGGGATGATAAGATCCCGAAAAGAAAATCATCCGCTTACTCACTTCTCCACCATGAAATATTACGCAATATTACCTCTGTGTTCATAAAGGAAAGAGAAAGAGTGGCCAAGTGAAATGTATGCAACCTCATATTTTTTTCCGAGCATGTTCCATGTGTCTTCTTCCATGTTGTGGCTATTAAAGTAATGAGGATAAGTATTACCCAACAAGAGAAGAAGAAGATAATATTGTACACGTCTCCCTATTAAAACTACTGCCTCCAATTTTCCCTTTATTTTTTTTCATGATGCATCCCGACTTTATTGGCCGTTTGGGGGCCACTCTTGTCCATCTTTTTGTTCTCAAGTTTCAAGAGTCTTTTTTTTTCTCCGAATAAACAAAACAGAATGCCCGCTACTTTTTCCTTGCCTTATTCGAGCAATATACATATACATGTTTTTTGGGGAAGTGTGTCCATATATATTTATGTACACAACCACATTATTATTTGGAGATGTCCTCTTGTTACGCTTATGTATTTTTTCCCCTTTTCTTCTGCCCAGGAAAGGATAACATGAAAAATGTACAAGTGTAGCGAATCCATTGGATCTGGTTACTTGGTGGTGCACACAAAAATATATAATGGTGATCATCATCATCATCATCATCAGAGTAGTGACTTTTATTTTCTTTCGGTGGTCGGTCTCGCCTTTCCAGGTCGTGTGTCAGTTGTTAGCCGATTCGGTTCGATGTATTATTATTAGAAAAAAAAGAAAAGAACTAGGATTTCCCCCTTTTCTCTCTTTCTCTATTTTCTTATCAAAAGACAATTTGTTTTTTATTCTGAGCTGTATCCATCTCTTTTTCTAATTTTTAACTAAAAAATAATAAGTGGAGGCAATCGACAGACATGACTCATGTATACATGTATGTATTTTTTTTGTCGAAGCGAAGGGAAAAAAATTGGATCTTGTGTCAACGCTTACTTACTTGACTTATCTGAAGATTGTTCTCCTTTGTTCTTCTTCCCTATTTTTTTAGTTGAAATGGGATGATTGTTTTGGAAATCAAGGACAAGAATAAGGATGTATGTATCAGTAATGTGGACATAAAAAAACTGGGAACAACAACTCCAGTAATGGTGCATGTGTCCATATATCCATTTCATAAATATAATAAAGGTTTCTATTTTTGTTGGGTTTGTTAGCTTAACTAACGCAAACGGAAAAAAATTGATTCTTTTTTTCCTGGAATAAATGGAGAGAAAAAAAGAGTAATAATGAAAGGTAAGCAAATGCCAATTAGATTTTCTTGTTGCGCTCATTCGCTTTTCCATCATCCTTTCGTGTCTCCTTTTTTATCTCGATTTCGTTTTGAACACGTCTAAAAATACAAAACCATTTATTTTTCTTGTGAGAGTGAGGACGATCATGACTTTTTTTTGAGGATATCATTTTAGAGGGATACCCGAGCCACAAATATAATGGATGAAGAAAGAGAAAACGTGGATGTGTAAAATGATGGGAGAAAAAAACTATGGAGCATTGACGCAAAAGGGAGATTTGAGAAGCTTTGAAGTAATAATTGCTTTGTTCCAAACAATTCTGCTATATCCCAAGATTATAATTGGTTTGGAATTGCGAATCGGAGAAGAAAAGGCAACAAAATAATAGTGAGCCAGATAAAACTGCCTAGGAGCAGCAAATATTTTTTAGGTTACCCAACTTATCATTCACTGCTACTCTCCTACCGTTCGAATTTATTTTGCAGAATAATTATTTTAACTGTTTCATCCAAGAAAATTAATATGTATTACTACAAATTAGGTTATCATTTATTAACCACGTTTAATGTTGCGCCATAATATTGCAAAAGAGCGTAACCCACGCACATATATTTTTTTTGCTATGATTATGATAACATAACCACAACCATTTTCCACATCTACACCACCACTTCGTGTTCTTCCATTTTTTCCCTTCATTCCTTATCTGCACTATTGTATTGTTGTATGGAGTGAGTGAAGGATTCGCCCGTGGCGGAAAAAAATGAACACAGTCGGAATAGCAGGTCAGTGAATAAGGGAAACAGGAAGGCAGAGGAGAACTGTTTCTTTTGTTCCGAATGTGTTTCTACGCTTCCTTCCTTCCTTTGTAAAGTTGCCACATTTTGGTGAACACGCTACACAACAAACGAGAACAAAAAATGCAACCGGGAAGCTTTTGCTCGTGATGTGATCATCTTACAACAAGCTGTGTGGTATGTTAACTTGTTCTAAAAGTTCACTCGCCTCGAAAGCGAGAGAGAGAGAGAGAAAATTGAACAAGGCTCTGGATTTGCTCCAGGATATGTGGAGAGAACAAGGGGAGCAATTTATGGATACAATGCTCCACGCCAACTTTAAATCGCTCCATTCTGAAGAGCCTCGAAAAAATAAAGGAGAAAACAAGAAAGGTCGTTACGCATGGATTTTTCAGAGAGAGCATTCTCCTCTTCTGGAATAATATCGACCAAGAAAAAAAAGAGACAAAAAAATGCTCGTCCTCTTGACAAGCCTTTCGAACTTATCGTCGTCGTCTGACTTTATTCAAAATTTATCCACTAACAGTTTGCGAAAGCATAGGAGTGACGTCGAAGTGAACACTTGCCTCCAACTTTCAAATTATTAAATGGACACAAGTGACAACTGGACATACACACGATGGAATAAATGTAGTTTGTAAAATGAGTTTATTTGAAAAATGAAAAATATCTTTTCACCCAGTACATCCGTTTACTTGTTTTAGAGGTTATCAAGATGTAAGAATAACTAAAATAATGTAATGGTTCACCAATTTCCAGCTCACTTCTTCCTACTGCTCTGCTCACTCCTCGTCTTATATTATGCATATGTGTGTGCATAAATCTAGAACCGCTTTGACACCGTGATCGGATTCGTGATCCATGTTATATTGTGTATCATGTTTACGATCTGAATCGAGATCTGTCGTAAAAAAAATAGATGGGCACACATATGCATAACAAAAAGGCTCTTTTCTTCTGTGCTCCCTTATTTTTTTTCTCCGTTCTGTTACGTGTCACATTTATTTCCATCTCCATTTTATGTACACATATATCTGTGTGCATAATATCAGAATATTTCATTGTCGCTCTCGCCTCCTTTCCTATTTACATTTTTTGTCTCCTTCCCGCCTTCCCATGATTATGATGATGTTTACAAGAGCATTTATGAGCACAAAAAAAGAAGTGTTGAGCAGCTCCAAAAATACGGTTGAATGGGCGATTATCGTTATTATTGTAATTTCGTTGCGCGAAAAATAGGAGGATCTCCAGCGATGAATGGAAATAATAAAAAAGGAATGAATGAATGGGCCCATAACGAACCTATAAAATTGTCGGCTGCTGCGACGCGACAATAATCCTCTGAAGCTGTTCTGCATCTGATTGTACATCCTTGTCGTGCGCTATTGTGCACAAAGCTCCATATATCACACTATTAGGGAACAGCACAAAATAAAAACAAGCTCTTTCTTTCGCCTCTGCTGCAAAAAAAATATAATGGGAGATGGTGATGTGATGCTGATACAATAAAAAAAAAGGTTTGATCCTCTCTTGTGTTCATTCATCTAACCTGTTTCCACTCGCGCTTTATTGTTGTTCTCTACCAAGATGAGCTTATTTTTTCCCGAAGATATATTGGAATGTATTCAAGTTAAGCTTGAGTTGAACGATAACGGGATGGATGCTGAGATATTTATGGACACAAGTTTTCATCCATTCTTGTTGTGACAATTTGTGTCCGAAATGGACTACTGGCAAAAGTATTTGTCGAAGTTGTAAGTAGCTGCAAAATTTAAAAATTGTGCCCAAGTATTCTCACACTTTTGATAATGACTCCACTTTCTTTTCAACTTTTTGAAATATAAATATTGTCTTTTATGCACACACAGACACATGCACAAAGTGTAGGTCATCAGCACACGAAAAAAGCAGTAAAGAGTGCATTCAATAAGATAGGAAAATGCACTACTCAAGTGTATTTATGTGTATACCTTGCTGCACCATACAAAAGATAACCTTTGCAAGAAGCTAGTACACTAATGAAAATGGAATTTCTAGAAATGCACAAAAAAAGTCGTGTCCATCTCTTTTATTTTCATAGCATGAGAACATGCACATCAGTCTGCACCATATTTTTTTGTACAAAAACTTTCCTTCCTTTCCATTTTCCAAACTGACTCTCGAGTAGAAGAAAAAATATATATGGAAAAGCTGGGACAACATGAAGTCAACTTTATATTTTTTGCACACAAAGCAAATAGACACTCACTTCTCCCACACGCACACAATTTTTTTTCCCCTGGTACAAAAGTAAACATTTACAGAGTGAAGGGGCCGAAGACGAGAGAGAAGAGAGAGCGTGGATATAGTGGAGCAGAAAAAAAACTTGTTTGTCGCTTCCAGCATCATTATTACAACAACGAGCCGTTCAGTTTTCTCTTCTCGTCTCCATCTATGTTGTGTTCATTAT
This sequence comes from Troglopedetes dispersus, assembly GCA_027744215.1. Taxonomy (NCBI): domain Eukaryota; kingdom Metazoa; phylum Arthropoda; class Collembola; order Entomobryomorpha; family Paronellidae; genus Troglopedetes; species Troglopedetes dispersus. The sequence continues at coordinate 41,031 of JAHZNF010002344.1, forward strand.
TATTAGAAAATTGGTAACGTAAATATTACGCGGTGCGGGATGATGGGAGAAAATCCCATGTTTATCCATTTTCCCATCTTCGAAAAAAAAAGGAAGGTGAGACGTGGTAGCAGCCAGGAAAAAGCAACGAACGAATGCATGCACTCACTCACTCACTCGCATTTATGGACACAGAGGGAAAAAAGGGAAAAAAAGATGAGTCAAGCGGAACTTGGATAATTTAGTTAGAAAGGTAAAGAGAAGGGGAAGGTAGGTAAAATGGAAAGGAGAACAGTTGTGAAATTCACATTCGTCAGGAGAGATGGGAAAACCGAGAGAGGATAAGAGTGAAACATAAAATGTGAGTGTGTCTATATATATGTATAATGTTCCTCGTTTCTCTTTCTTCTTCACATCACATCACATCACATGAATGTCCGTTGTTGCTTTGCTCTCTCTGCCAAGAATAATAATAAACTCACAACGCACACACAACCGAAGAAAAAAAACTTTTTACTTGTGTGCGCTTCCTTTTTCCCTCTTCCCCCCTCTCTCTCTTTCTCTCGTGTCTCTTTATATATGTTGCGCTCGAGAGAAAAATGGAGAGATGGGGAAAGGAGAAATAATCGGAGAGAAAAGTTACATTGATGGGATGATTGAAAAGGAACAAAAAAATGAGAGGAGCAATACATGCTCCACTCATTTTATCCATTCCTTGGATAACGAACCTATAAAATTGTCGGCTGCTGCGACGCGACAATAATCCTCTGAAGCTGTTCTGCATCTGATTGTACATCCTTGTCGTGCGCTATTGTGCACAAAGCTCCATATATCACACTAAATACATGCTCCACTCATTTTATCCATTCCTTGGATAACGAATCATCTGACGAGAGCTCACCTGAATGTAACATACACAACCAAAATGGAGCATATTTTATGGACGCGGTAAAGCTTCTTACGTTCCGTGTTTCGGGAAAACTTTTAAGTTTTGCGAAACAGATAAGCAAATTTCTTGAGTAATCCTGACGTCCAATTGATCACTTATCAATATTCTGAATGCTCAAGATAAGTTCGGTTCCTTCTGATTTTCTGTTTGGCAGCTCGTTTTGAACTTTGGTATTTTTGCTAGATAATTTTTTACAGCACTTGTAAAGGCCAAAACTGGATGAAGCAGAATTTATAATTTTCTGCATGTTATCCTCCTCCCTTGTTCCTCTTCGCTTTTTGTTTACATTTCGGCTTGAAATATTTCTGGAGGCTTTTCTGGGTACAGAGACGCACCACAGGAAATGCAAAGTAAACATTGCACTCGCTCTCTATCTCTCGGTTGATGGAGGAGAGCAGAAGAGCTGTCGTGTTCCGTTCCCCTCTTGTCTGCTTTCATAATTGTGGATAAATATTTAAACTATTGATTTAAACCGGTGGCCATTTAATACATGCTCCACTCATTTTATCCATTCCTTGGATAACGAATCATCTGACGAGAGCTCACCTGAATGTAACATACACAACCAAAATGGAGCATATTTTATGGACGCGGTAAAGCTTCTTACGTTCCGTGTTTCGGGAAAACTTTTAAGTAGAGCTGTCGTGTTCCGTTCCCCTCTTGTCTGCTTTCATAATTGTGGATAAATATTTAAACTATTGATTTAAACCGGTGGCCATTTATATGCAGAAAAGATAATGTTATTCTTGTCTCGTCATCTCCGATCACAATGCAAAGATGCAATATTTAAAAAAAAACAAAAAGAGGAGAAAAGGAATGTTAGACTTTTGAAAAAATATCTTTCTCGCATCATGGTACGTAGTAATAGGAATTTATGGACACAAGTAGCACTCCTCCTATGTGTGTTGACGGTTGCGCAAAAAGAAGCAATGTGTAATTACCACGTGCTGGACATGATAATTAGTTACGATTGTCTTGTTCACACAAGAGAGAAAATTGCCCGTTTGAGAGAAACCATTACACTTGTTCATGTGCTCCACCAATTGCGCAAAGGTGTCCTAATAAAAGAGAAACATGGAATAGTTTTAGCAAAAATAAAAAGACCGCAACTTAGACGGAGCATCATGCACGATAAAATGAGACTACACCCAAATCTGAACTTTCCAGTTTAGTTTTTTTTTTGTGACACACTTTTCGGTCTCAGTACAAAAAATACAGAAGATACATTCACGCACGTGGAGCAAGGGAAAAAAAGAGAACGAGACTCGGGAGAAGTTTGGAAAGCATATAAAACCATTTATGTTTCATGATTCCAGTAAAAAAATGTGAGTCGGAGACGGGAAACCAAGCACTGGACCACTATTTTCTGGCTCTATCTCCTCAACTCAACTGAGCTACTTATCCAGCTACTATTTATTATCGTGGCAAAAAATAGTGGTCTCAGTGGAATACAAGAAAACGCTCTTCTAAAATATTCGCACACACACACATGTAACATCGTGTCTATTAATTTATTTATTTATGGATCCTCTGCCATTCACAATATTTTCACATTGAAAATGTTGTTCAACAATTTTGTTTTTTCAAAGGGCAGGGTTATCTGTGGAGAAGAGGGAGCAGTTTGAAACACGAAATTATTGCCAAATTCAGAATAATGACTTAATATATTCCTCCCATTTTCCGAAAAATGATTTTCTCGTTTCTCGCCTCCTTCCTCGCTTTGAATCTCCCGCCTCTGATAATTACAATCAGAGGTTTGAACAACACAGAACTCGGAGAAATGGATCAAGATTGAAATGGAGGATTTTTTACAAATGGCTCTGCTTTGATCATCATTTTCCCTGGCAAAATCATCATAATTTGTTGTTGTAGTACAAAATCTAATTATTTGATCCGGAGGCTGAGTGTTTCTCAGTTGCTCTCACGCTCACTTCTCCTCCCAAAAATTGTTTTATGTGTACAAAATGGATAACTGCGCCTCTCTCTCTCTCTCTCTCGGTGTGTGCACAATTCCCTTAATTTTCTATTCCTGATTTTTTCAAGTTGGAATGAACATGGAAAATGTGTGCCTCCGGAAATTGGATGACTCCCTGTGGCCTTTCTCTCACTCGTCGTCAGCAGGATAACCTTCAGAAACAGATGGAGCAGGGCAACCCTTCACATAGAAATAGAAAAGGAGAGAGATATTTCCATTTTCCTTCCTTGTCCTTTCTCTGCTCCACTTTGATGAAGAAAAAAAATGGAATCCCAGTGGTGCCATGAGCATTATTTTGAGCAGTGCCCCTGTCTCCAAAAAAAGAAACGAAATAGGTTTCCGTTGCTTGGTACGTACGTGATTGTTGGTGCAGCACACATGAATTTTTGATGATGCCGAGAGAAAAGGGGCAACGCACCAAGAATTAATGACTACGAAAAATGTCAAAATATTTTTTTCAATTGTGATTGAGCTTTGTTACAGTCCTTATCATCCGTCTTATCAATAATACTACTACCCTTTATATTACATTTGTTGTAAATATTAGTGTCTTTTATTTTAGGACATTGTGTTATTATTTGTTTTCATCAATCAGAACATCGCCATTCATGTACAATTAAAAATTTCAATCAATTTATACAATTAAGTTATCTTCGAATGCCTCTCTTTTTTCTCCTCCTCCTCCAAACAAGATTTTGGCTCTCAATTATTATTATTATATTTTTTAAAAAACAAATATTCATTTTATGGTTTTCTGTTCAATTTCAGGAATGTGTCCTTTGAGTCTTATCTTGTTCCTGT